>NJDD01009097.1:0-26067 GCA_002245505.1 Calephelis nemesis
TGTCCTTGGCAATTGGTGAAGTAAATAATAATTAGTAATTGTTACATTGTACTTTCATTATTCTGATTTATAAAGAATACACTTATAAAAACAATTGTTTTATTGTAGGGTTCCATCAAGTATTTCGCTTCCCAAAAGGGTTCCGTCTTCAAAAAAGTTTGAGAATCACTGGTTTAAAGTAACAAACAAGGCGCTTCTTGCTGAGACATCCATTGCCAATAGACACTATAAATGCCACTAGTGCGATCTCCGGTCTGGAGGCCTTGCACAAAAGACCTTCCATCGCGGTCTCAGGACAGCGACGCATCTATAACCTCTATGGTGTCTACAGGGCACGTTTTTCTATTACCAATAGGAAAGCCGTGTCCTTGTACACTGACCTCTATCATAAAAAATGCCGGTTGGTTTAATAAAATTGATTCTAGAAAGAAATGAATTTTTTTAGAGACGCGTCAAAACTTTAAACCATGATCGTCTTATTTAAAAACACGGATTAAAGTATTCCAAGGTTTAACCATGTATCATAGTCTCTATTACAATGTGATACAGACTATGATATCAACGTAATTTTACTACCACGTTTGGTTTACTACCATGTTTATTAATATGACGATGAGAGTTTTGTCAAGTTCTGAAGAGTAGGAATTCTAAGAACAATGTGGTTTACCAATAGCACATACAGTATCTGTCTCTTATCATCAATAGAACCACCTATTTTTACGCTTTGTTGCAACATAAAAAAGATATCTTATTTTAACGATAACAATATAAATATTATATCCAAAGGTTTTTTCCATTTCATGGCCAGGTATAAGTTCACAAGAGCCAATAAATGCTTATTTTATATGTTGCTCGGAGTAAATATTTCGGCTGTAATATTAAATATTAAAGAAAATCCAGAAACCTCTTATTCCCGAACCTAAGCACTAAGGTAGGTAATAGATTTTTATTTCCGAGTTGAGGCTCAAGGTAACTGTAGCCAAATGCAATATTCAAAGAAACTACTACATATACTACCCTACCTATAATATAAATGACTTTGAAAGATGGGGTTATGTTCATATTCTATATTTTTTATGTATGTCAATAGATTTTTTCGTCATCTCTGAATCGGTTTTAGTAAAAGAGCGCACTTCAGAGGTGCCATTGCTACCAAGTCTTGATCTAATGAAGGGATCTCAGGGAAATCGAAGTAGCAGTCTCAAGGATAGCGCGCACTGTGGACAGGGCCGAGCTTGTCTGGTTTGGGCGCATCGCATTGCAAAGCACTTAGCACACTCAGACGGGCCAGACCGCATCGCATCAGTGGATTTTTGTTACTAACTTTAAATAGTAATAGAATAGATTAAAAAATAATAAGTAGTAAAGTAATCTAAAAAAAGTATCTTCACGCCCATATCCCCGAAGAGGTAGCCAGAGGCACAACCAGCACACCCACGACTAGCCGAAGATACTAAGGCCCACAATATGATAGGTGGCAAGCCATAACAACAAGCCGGGCACATTTTTTTTATTAGAAAATTGGAAAAACCCAATTTTCTTTTTGTTACCCGACCCGAGATTCGAACCCGGGACCTCATGCAGTCAAGTCCATCAACTGAACCGCTAGACCACAGAAGCGGTTACCTTGGTCTAAAATATCACTATGTCTTATCTCAGAAAAGCCATTAATATTGGCTATTAGTTAGTAATACCTACAGGCAAAATGGTTAAGAAAAATATTATAGCCTACTGTCGAAAAAAGGATTTTCTTTAATATCCAACTTTAGAGGAAATCCGGTAGACTTTCATTTCTTTGCCTAGACACTAAAGCAGGAAATTGATTTTTATTCCGGAGCTGAGCCGCAAGGTAACTATAGCCAATATTAAAACTGGTTTACTCTAACCAAAACCTCCTCGTACAAAAGAATACCTACAATGGATATTACTCAGACGAATTGTTACAGAAAACTACCTCTAAGTTACAGATACAGTGATAGTGATAAATTTATCTTCACGCCCGTATCTCCGAAGCGATAGGTAGAGGTAAAACTACAATTAACTACCCGAAGATACTAATCCCCACGCAACGGCACATGATAAAATGCCGCATTAAAATATTTAATTATGAATGTTTTTAAAATAGCATGTTTATCTTAATATATATGTTGCCTATGTTCGTGTGTTTGTCACTGAACTCCTTCTAAGCGATTGGAGCGATTTTGATGAAATTTTTTGTGTGTGTTAAAGGGGATTGGAGAATGGTTTAGATTCACAATTTGGCCCAAAGGAAAATGTTTTTTTAATTAATTTAAAATTGTTAGTAGGTAGTCGTTGATTTTTTAATGTTTTACATTATATCCGGCAGACTGCGCTGCTATCGGGGCATCAAATGTCATGTAGTAGCTGTTAATGTCAAGTGATACGAAGTTTTCTGGGTCGGCTAGTTAATGTATAAATAACGTAGGTATCACAGTGTAAAACATTATAGCAGTTATTTATTAAAAAGACGTAATCTAAAATATAACTTAATTACGCCAAACCTTACTGTAACTTTATTATGTGATCTTTATCAGTCAATGTTAATAACCTATCTGAGATAAGAGGTCGTGCCATTTTAAATCAGTGGCCAGGTAACCGCTTTTCTTTACTACATAGTATTTAACAGAGTCGCTTCCTCTGTCCCTATATATCTTTAGAAGTATCTTTACGCCAATATCCCCGAAGAAGTAGGCAGAGGCGCAACCAGGGAACCCACGACTAGCCAAAGATACTAAGTCTCACAATGTGATAGGTGGCAAGCCATAACAACAACCGGGCACATATCCTATCCCGAGTGACATTTTTTTATTACAAAAATTGGAAAACCCAATTTTCTTTTGTTGCCCGACCCAGGATTCAAACCCGGGACCTCATGCAGTCAAGTCCGACAACTGAACCGCTAGACCACAGAGGCGATGACTCACTATGTCCCTTTGTATGCTTAACTTTGTATGCTTAAATCTTTACAAATACGCAACGGATTTTGATGCGTTTTTGAATAGATAAAGTAATTGAAGAGGGAGGTTTACATGTATATTTCATAACCGTGCTAAGCCGGGTAAGCCGCTAGTTTTTAATAATCAACAAAAATGTATCATCAACAATACTCTAGAAGGCTTATCTTTATCTAACCATTAACCTATATAATCACGTCACACCCAAAAAGTGATAGGTGGCAAGCCTTTCTCCAACCGGGTATCCAATCCAGGGCAAATAAACTTGATTTTATTATTTGACATTCTAATATTTTTATATTTTTATTTTTATCTACATCTATAAGTTTTTTCGGGTTATGAAAAATGTTCAATTTACAGGGTGCCTGAGGAAGATATCTCGGGTTTAACATAAAATCCGATACCTGATATACTCAGATAATAGAATCTTTACGTGAAGCCTCAAGGCAGCTACAGCTGATTTCAAGCTTCATATTCTGACACAAGCTTCATACATATCAATATACTGTCGTTCAGTGGTTTTACATACAATAATTTGCGTACCTATATCAGAAGATTCAATTGCTGACTGAAAAAGACTTAGGAAAACGACCTACTAACTATTTTCTCGTGGAAGAAGATAAGCAAAGAACTGGTAATAGGGGTTCTAGACGACTGTAAACACTTATTATAAACATTGGTTTGCTTAAGTCTAGACTTCAGATTTAATCCGAATTTAATATTGATCGAAAGATGGAATTAATGTTGCCCCCAAGATTATTTTTGTTGGAAGGTGTATTTACAACCATATAGAATGACTAAGAGTCCAATGTCGAAATTTAGTTAAGCGTCATTTTACAAGGGTTTTTTTGCGGCCATTATAGATTCAAGTCTTTAAAAGTCGCCGAACAAAGATGATGAAATTTTTATTAAAAAGTTTATGTTCAAACTAAAAAATGTTGCACTATCGCTAGTTTATTATTCACACCTTCGCCAACTCCTTAATCTTTAGGTCAGCCATCATAGTTCTCATTTTTTACATTCGCCGATCACAAATGAAATTCGTTGAGAAATATACTCTCGCTTGTTTACTATTAACTCTTTTGCCAATTACTTATTTCATATATCGGCCATCTCTACTCTTACTCTGTCGTCTAGCTATTCAGTTGTTGGACTTGATTGCATGAGGTCCCGGGTTCAAATCCCGGGTCGGGCAACAAAAAGGAAATTGGGTTTTTCCAATTTTATAATAAAAAAAAAATTTGCTCGGGATAGGATATGTGCCCGGTTGGCGATAGGCTTGCCACCTATCACATTACGGGATAGGATCTTCGGCTAGTCGTGAGAGCCTTGGTTGTACCTCTGCCTACCTCTTCGGGGACATGGGCGTAAAGATACTTTTTTTTATCATTTTTTTTTACATTTACAGATTACAGGGGATACAATTTGTTGAGCATGATGTATTCTTGCTAGTTTAATATTTAGACCTCTGATATCTTAAGTTTTTAAAGATTATCTTAAGTTATTTCCCTCTTTCTCTTGCTCGCAAAAAAACTTGCACTAACTGAACCTTATTTTATTGTTTTCCTTTATTATAAAAAGATCAGTGTAAGATTTTGGTTTTCTAATTGTAGTAACATTTGAATTCGAAGAAGCAAAAGCAAAACAAGCAATATCCTCACGTTTAGGACATTTTTTAGCTTGCTCGGGTAGCAATTCACTGTCTCACCTATTTCCTTTCCTTTATTTCCTTAAGTAGCCTATAGACTTGTACTATAGGCATAATAAAATCCCAGCCTTATGGCAGATACGCTAGCTGTAATGTCTATGGTGTCTATAGACTAACCGTAGTCTATAGACATCATAGACATTATCTATAGACTACGGTTGTTCTCATTAGGAAAGCTTGTCACTTAAACAAATCTATGAACATTTGTAAAATACTTCAGTGTTCTTGTTCCTCCTTTCTATATTTTAGTCCATCTAAGAAATAATTTCACGAAAATCCAAGCTAAAATAAACGTAAGACAAACGAATGTCTAATACGATATTAAAAGGCACAAACTCCTTACAAAACCTTTTGTGGAACACGGAGCTCTACATTTTAATTAGAAAACATGTAATATGCATAAGACACATCCAGATTCCAGCCCGTAAGCTCTGTAGCATTGCACTGATTTTAATTTTCCATTTGAAACAACTTCACGAATACGAAAAAGCTGAAATTCGGTCAATGAGCACTCTAAAACCTTTAGAACATTCTAATGGAGAAGTGGATGTTTTTAATATTATTAATAATTAATTTTATTTACAAAATTTTATTATTTATGCCTAGTGTTTTATATTTCAGTCTCGCTTCAACTGACGCTGAGCTATTTTTTGAATATTGTAATCGAAATCTGTTAGGTGTTGAAGTATTGATTTAACGCTAGAATAATTTTAATTCCACGTTATAATCTTTCTATTATCGTTACCTATAGGTATATAAATTAGTGCCCATTTTTTATGATAGTAGAAGGCAAACAAGCTGACGGATTTCCTGATGGCAAGAAATTCATGCCGCCTAGATGAATACCAAAGGTGGTAATGGTGCGTTGTCAACATGAGGGATGTTAGGCCTCGGGCAAAAGTAAGTTTACCGGCTACTTTACCCTCCGGACGGGAACACGACAAAGGCAAGCACTGATATTATGGCGGTAGGAATAGATAAGGCGGTGGTGCCAATCCGGGCGAGTTACTGCGAAACTCTACCACATAGTAGGATATCACGGTGTTAGTGACGGTAAGCACGCCTTCTACGAGCTGCCTGGTAGGAAGGCAGATGCTCTATTCTACAAAGGAGCCCGAACCAACTCGGGGAATTTCGCGTAGCCTTCGCATTATGCCTGAACGGATGGACCAATTTTGCTAGCTCTTTTTTTGTTGTGTTAGATATTGTCAGGAGAAGGTTCACATTAAGAGAAAACCAGAAAGGCACGATGCAATGACCACGCGAAATGGGAATTCATTTTTATATATATTTATATATATACACGAATATCCATTTCCCAAGATCATCGCATCACTCCTGACCGGATGCACCAGTTTATTTTTTTTGTTGTATTAGTTATAGACTTAGACTTACGAAGAGAAAAACCGAAAAAATTGGAAAAACAGTACTTTCATTTTTCCATACCAAGTTTCAGTAGCTGTGAATGTCAACTGATTCAAAGTTCGCTGGTAGCAGACCGGTACCAAACTGACATTTAAATAAATGTTACTCCGGTCCGGTTATAGGTGTGGAAATAATTTAAATTCCATTGGTTACTTTAATACACAACATTTAACGCTTTGCAGAGCTATAAACTACTGTTATAGTGGCAATACCATTTTATCAAAACTGACACAGTTTGGTTTTACCATCAAACTTTTATCATAAACCTGTAAGTTGGTAGTGTATTTCAGTGTTTGTTTATAGTTTTGGTCATGCAAATCAGCCTTCTATACAAACAGGTTAATTCTAAAGTAGGTATAATGTCCCTATGATTTTCTCGTGTTGGCCGAGGATGTAGATTAGATCTGACTTTCTACCAGACAACTCGTAAGAGCCAAGCAAATGTAAAATAGGTAAATAGCAAGACCACTAGTAGAAAACTGTAAAGCAACTTGTCGGTATGGATTCACTTATCTATAGGTATAGACCTACCAGTCGCAATAATTTTCTGTTCTTGATCGAAGGGTAGGGCAGTCGACAGTGGCGCACCTATGCTATCTTCTAGATACTGGTGCTGAACTATCTTTTGCACACGAGCAATGCCCTATCCCTATACCATGAGCTTACGGCTATATATATGTTTACAACATGAGAAACTAATAATTACATAACAGGTAACAATAATAACAGGTAATTACGTATCGAAATCGAAATGTACTTTTTCCGGTGTTGGTCCGGGTCCGTTGAGTAGAATAGACCATCTGCCTCTCTGCCAGGCAGCTCGTAAGAAACAAAAACAGATTAAAATATAGCTGGACATTAACAAGATTACTGATAGTAGAGTGCTGTAGCAACTTGCTAGGGTAGGGCTCCACCTATCCTAGGTAAGGAGTCTAGGTAAGGACCTATTACCGCCATATTGACTCTGACATGTTTCAGACCGGAGGGTAGAGTAGCCGGTAGACTTACTTTTGCTCGAGGCCTAACATCCCGGCCGCAGGTTAGCAACGCTCCGTTAAACCACCTTTGGTGTCTCTAGGCAGCTTGAATTTCTTATAATCAGGAAATCCATCTGCTTGTCTGCGTTCCAATATCATAAAAAAACAGTTTGTGTATTATTGATCTTTTCCGGATACTTTCTTAACAGTGTATCTAGTATATTAATGCACAGTAAAACTGTAAAACACCGACTCCAATTATTTGATTACTTATTCGTGATTTGATACTTTAAAAAAAAAACTTATCGATAACGTGAAACGTACGTTCACTACAGTCAAGTACCATAAGTTTTCCTCTCATCTAAAATTCTGTTTTAAATCAAACATGATTTGTGTTTCATTAAAACGTCAAGTCCGCATAAAGGCAGCAATGGCGTTTCTAGCTGTTTTATGAGGCGTCACACGTTTCAGTTATTCATGGCCGCCTCGACGCGTTAATTATGACGGCGAGTTTGGTTCGGTAAGTGAACTTTCAAATTGGATCACTCGCACCACCGCACTACTTGGCAGCGAATAGATTTGGCTTCCGATTTATTTGGAACATATTAGGCTTAGAGAGAGACAGAGGCAGAGATGTCCTGCAACATCTCTCGTACTTCTTAATTAATAAAATAAATATTTACATAAATAGTATATCTGATGTTGGCTGTCACAGCATTTTGGGAAAGATGACACTAAAATCTACTTAAAATCGTAAAGTTAAACAAAAAAAAAACAAAATTTTCGGTTGTGTTAAAGGACGTTATAAAAAATTGTAAACATGTCTTACAACAATGGTGGATCTAACTTTGTAGGAAACTTTTTTCATCTTCGAATTATAATTTAAT
Organism: Calephelis nemesis; assembly: GCA_002245505.1. Classification (NCBI taxonomy): domain Eukaryota; kingdom Metazoa; phylum Arthropoda; class Insecta; order Lepidoptera; family Riodinidae; genus Calephelis; species Calephelis nemesis. Next base: position 7,973 of record NJDD01009097.1, read on the forward strand.
TTGTATTAAGCTCCAGGCGAATGCAAACTAACGTTTACAATAATTGTTTACACCCGTCTAGATCTTATATTAAGAACTGTCATACGTTTCAGTAGTTCAAGGACACCTCTACGTATTATGACATTGAACTAAGTTTAGTTTGCGATCTTTTTGGCAGAAAATAATTGGTTGTATGCTTTTATTTGGGTCTTGTTAGGCTTAACTGAGACGAAAGATGTCAGAAAAAATTGTAAGTCCTAAAATAACTACATACCTATGAATGCTGCATTACGTAGTTTGTATTAAATTAACAAAATACTAGCAGAAATAATCGAAAATTCTGATGGGTGTCTCATATGTTCCATTAACCGTTTTATGTTTTGCTGGAACAAAGCGACATGTAGTCATAAAATTCCTTTTAGATAAGGCAAAGTATAATGATTCAAGTAAATGGAAGCACAGCATAGTCTCGTTGGTCGGTGGATTAATGTATTCTCCTAGCATTTGCGAGGGTCAGGTTCTATTACCATTTTCAAATAAGGTAGAAATATATGACTAAATATATGCGTATACTTGCGTAACATTTGAATATAGCGTACTAGGGGTAGGGGTACGGAGATTTTATTAAATTTATAACGGTATCAAAATATGCATATCTATGTTTTAGTATCTTTAAATTAGTTAGTCACTAATAGATTGTTTTGGCCAGAGATATTTATAAGTTTATAAAAAGTATCTTTACTGTTCGTGAAGAACTGAGCAGAGGTGCAACGTTGTGTTTTATTACAAAAATAAAAAAAATCACATGTTTTTTCTTGCCTTACTTGTTAATATAAATTGTTTTCTCGAATTAGTTAACGACATTTCAACTAGAAATTTTAGAACACGTACATGAAAATGTAAGAAAATAAATAAAAATTAGTAAAACATGAAAAAATATTTATTGTCGTTAAAAAGCCGGGCTTTATTTAAAGTCACAGCATATGCATACATCGCGCACGGGTCATTGAACTTAAGCAAGTAAATATGGAATTTTAAAAGAGTTACCATTTCGTTATTTTAGGTCCGACTTTTTTAATTATTTTAACTACTTTAAATGTCCTTAATTATCTAGGCACACTTCGAGTACTGATTTGAAGAGATTTATATTTATTAAATAAATAATCTGAGTTTTGTTCGCAAGGTCAGTTAGTATTTTCAGTTGCTGGGATGTCTCACGTTTCAGTTATTCATGGACGTAGTACTTCAACACATTAATTACGACAAAAGGCTCGGTTTGGTAAGCGAGCTTTGAAATAAGATTAGTCGCACTGATGCACTACTTGGCAGTTAACAGCGAATAGTTTTGTCTACTTCTTATCTTCGTTTCAAACTCTACAGGCTTCAGGTCCAAAGGACGTTACAATTCAGAGCTTATCAGGGCCTATAGAATCGCAGGGCAGGACAGGGTACAAGGTATTGTATGGGTAAAAACAAGTGTAATGAGTAATAAAGCGTAAAAACTTATTAATTATTATTATATCCTAGACGCACGAAGAATTTTATTGAAGTTATACTTCTTTTTGCGCGATGGAGAAAAATGATGACAGTGAAGTTTTACGATGCGCGCGCACACCGTTGCCTAAATTTAATAGCATGAAGTTAGTTCTATGTGGTATGAAAATTGATAACTATGTTCAAGTTGTATATTCTAGTATTTTTATATGTAGAACACGTGTTTCGTAAGGGTACAATTAAACAGTGTGAATAAATAAATATTATTTTGGTGTTTTTATAAAATCAATTTCATATACGACGGTGATACTAGTAATTTATTATTTAAATAAAATCTTTTTGATTATTTTAATATTTATTGTTAATCACTACTGCATTTTAGTTAATTTTTTTCCATACGCCAAAGAAGTATAACTTCTATCGCGTGTATATAAGTACACACACTCTTTATTTTTTTATTGATCAATTATGTAGAGGGGAGACTAATTAACAATTTTGAATATTTCTAAAATTACTTATTCTTAAAAAGCAGCGACAAAACCTGTTTGTCATATGGACTATATTATCCATTTCGATCACCTCAGATTTCAAACAAAAAATCATAATCGAAATCGGTCCGTCCATCGAAAAGTTATGATGCCACAGATAGAAAGACACGCATAAGCCCAATCACACACGCATGCCGCGTCAAACTTTTAACGCCGAGATCCTCATATCGATTCTCTGTGTGTTACTTCCAAATTTTTACGGGTAAACCAATAAAATAATTCTTTTTTGATTAAAGGAGGGTGAATTTGGTTGGTTGGTTTTAGTTTTGTTCTGTTTAAGTTACATTTTTTTATATTTTTTACAAAAGATACACAATGCGTATTTCCACCACGCTTTGGCTTTCTAAAGGTCTTCTGTGGCACCCTGTATATCAGGCTAGGATATGCATTGAACATACTCTATTCTGAAACATACTACCAGCGAGTTGTGTCAGCATTTCCAGCTGTTTTATGAGGCGTCACACGTTTCAGTTATTCATGGCCGCCTCTTCACGTTAATTATGACGGTGAGTTTGGTTCAGTAAGCGAACTTTCAAACTGGATCACTCGGAACACCGCACTACTTGGCAGCAAATAGTTTTGGCTACTTAGTTCATTTCGACCCTTAGGCCTTATGGGCTTCGCCAACTAAAAGGTACGTTATCAACTTTGCCAACAGCGATTATACAGTGTTGCAGCACTGGTTAAGACAAGTAAAGATTTCAAAAACTAATATTTTTTATCACTGCGATTCAGACAAAACTTATTACTACCTTATATTGAAAATACATGAATTCTTATGGGAACAATTATTTGTCTCGTTGATGGGTAGGTGATAGGAATAAAAGATAAGCTATAATTTTGACGTTTTCCCTTTCTCTGTCCGTGGCATCACAGCTCCTACACGAATAGGCCGATTTTGATGCAGATTGTTCATATTTTAAAGTTGACGTGATTGAGATAGTTTTTAGTTTAGATCTACACTATGGATAAATTTTGTCAGAGGTTTTCAACATTCTTAATTTTATGTTTATAGTCTGAATCAATGTTTATTGTTTTTAACGTAAATTTTAATAATTATCATTTTTAATTTAATGAATATACGTATGTAATATGTGTAATGACTAGAAAATTTAAACTACACATTTTTAACCGACTTAAAAAAGGAGGAAGTTATATGTTCGATTTTTAACTTATACCCTTTTTTGTATGTCAATTATTTTCTCTGTAATTTCTAAACTGATTTCAAATATTATTTTTTTGTTCGAAAGAGCGTCGATACGTGCTGTTCCATAGACATCGCGTCTGGATTTCACGACAAAATTTATGGGAAATGAAGAAAAATATTATGTTATTTGTACTTAGATGATTTACCTTCTTGTTGAAATAGAAGTCGCCTTTTAGCTGCGCTTAAATCTTTTGAAGTTAATCTAACAAATCACTACATAACTACGCAACTGAGTTTGTTGCGGTTTCTTTTAATAGATAAAGTGATTGAAGAGAATGGATTATATGTTTATTTCATAACCGTGCGAAGCCGAGGCGGGCCGCTAGTTTGAGAATTAAAGATTGCTATATTTGAAACATCAATTTCTCAATTCACATTTCCAATATTAGGACTTTGACTTTGCTTCATTATAAATCTCGCCCCGAATTGGTTCGAGTATGCGAACGAAATTGGATTATATACTCCGTCGCACTATTTGGCAATGACTGGTTTTAGTGTAGCGAGAAGCCCTTAAATTATTTATGGATTGTATAAGGAAATGGTAGAAATTTTATTTTCATAACATTGTGCTGCTATTTCCTTGGTACTTGGTAAACAGAATGAAAGGAATATTATTACAATTTAGTTGTAGGCAGAACCGTCATTTTAATAGAAAGGTCATCAACAAAACAAAAATTAAATGTAGTTAAAAAAACTACTAATGTCTTACTACTATCTTTATATATATAATTCTTCTGTGAGTGTGTGTGTCACTGAACTCCTTCTAGACAGCTGGACCGATGTTGATGAAAGTTTTTGTACGTGTTCAAGGGAATTTGAGAATGGTTTAGATTCACAATTTGGTCTCCTGGAAAATCCTTTTTTAATTAATTTTTTAATAATAAGTCGTTGCTGATTTTGGAATGTTTCACATCGAATCCGACAGACTGCGCTACTGTCGAAGCATTAATGTCAAGCGATACGAAGTTTGCTGGGTCAGCTAGTTACTTGACAAAATTTACGTGGGACCATTTAGAAATCATTTGAGATCTTTAAAAAAAATATCAAGTCGCGACACTATTCGTACTTAATTAATCAATTGCAGTAGTTTTTTGCAGTTTCACTGCGCTTTATTATTTACATGTTAATACATGTATGTTTGTTTATAATACTATACTTCATTTCGCTGTCAAAAATAATAAATTAGTTTGGGAATAGTTGTTGGATATTTGTTTTTATGAAACAGAACGAGCGAAGGTCATAAAACTTTTACTACGAGTACGTCATAGCAAAATGAAATAAAGGCTGCAAAGTTACTAGTTCACCGATTGTTTTATTGTCATATTCATATTGAGTTTTCGTAACACATTCACTTACTCGTAAATTACTTATTTATATTCATTTCTTCATATTATAGTGAAGAAATAGGCGGTTTAATGGTGGTAAGGCATAACTGTCGTTTTCCCTGTGTTGGTCCGGGATCCTTTGCAGAATAGATCTCGTAAAAGGCGAGCATAGGCTTAACGTCACTAGCACCATGACATCTGACTAGGTGGTAGAGTTTCGCAGCGACTCGCCCGGTTTGGTACCACCGCCTTACCTATACTATACAGTGCTTGCCGTTGTCTTGTTCCGATTTTGAAAGTAAGGTCGCCGAGAAACTTACTTTTGCTCGAGGCTTAACATCTCGGCCTTAGATTGGCAACGCACCATTACCGCCTTTGGTGTTTCTAGGCGGCGTGAATTTCTTACCATCAAGGAATCCATACTATGCTTGTTTGCCTTATTGTTTGCAGTACCATAAAAAATCATAAAAAAATTAAGTATAATAAGTATAGACGCTGCAGAATGGATCATGAAAATACCGAGCACTGCTCAGCAAAATTGTGGAAATCTAGAAACTTTAACCTAACATGAATTAGGACTTTACATTTACATCATCATCATCATCATCATTTCAGCCAAAGGACGTCCACTGCTGAACATAGGCCTCCCCCTTTGACTTCCACTTCGACCGGATGGAAGCGGCCTGCATCCAGCGAGACCCCGCGACCCTCATAAGGTCGCCTGTCCATCTCGTGGGTGGCCGTCCTATGCTTCGCTTACCGGTACGTGGTCTCCACTCGAGAACTTTTCTGCCCCAACGGCCATCAGTTCTCCGCGCTATGTGCCCCGCCCACTGCCACTTCAGCTTGCTGACCTGGCTGGCTATGTCGGTGACTTTCGTTCGCCTGCGGATCTCCTCATTTCTGAATCGATCTCGAAGGGAAACCCCGAGCATAGCCCGCTCCATAGCTCGCTGTGCAACCTTGAGCTTGTTTATCAGGCCCACAGTAAGAGACCACGTCTCGGTGCCGTAGGTCATCACTGGTAACACACACTGGTTACATTTACATAGCCCAGGAAAACTGCAAAAACGGACTCCAACTGTTTCATTCCACGTTACGATTTGATAATTCTTTATCCAGAAGATAGCAATGGTTCCGAAATGGTCCCACATGAATTTTATCAACATCCTATTTGTAATTTTTGAGTTACTAAAGGGAAGGAGTTTTTGAGGACTAATATGAGACCATCTCGGAATCATGGCCTATCTTTTTAAAAAAATCCATTAAAATCGGTTGAAATCATTGGCTAAGTAATAGCGTAACAAATGAACAAAAAAAAAACATACAGTCGAATTGACAACCTCCTCCTTGTTTGGATTCCGTTAAATAAGTAGAAGACGTTTCCTTAACCAGAGACTCCTGACAGTTGCAACATCTAGAATCTATCTTCTCACACTTTAAGTGCATAATAGCTAGTAGAGCCACGGTGATCCTTTCAACGCAGCCCTATTGTTCCTACCTAGGTTAAAAGTATGTGCTTTTTAACTTACTTTGAAAAAAAGAAGGTTATACGTTCGACTCTTCTACATACTTAGGCTTGCCACCTAACACATTGTGGGACTTAGTGCCTCGGGTAGTTGTGGGTGCCCTGGTTTTGTTTCTGTCTACAGCTTTCGGTGATATGGGCGTGAAGATACTTACTTACAATTTTTTTATGTATGTAAACCTATTTCGCTGTTATTTCCGAACAGATTTTTTTTGTATTTGAAAGAGGTGGTCCCATTGCCATAGTTTAGATCTGACAAAAGAATCCTTAAAAATCGAAGCAAATACTGCCTGAAATAAGCCTGTTTTTTGCAGTAACACTGCTTTAAAATTATAAGCGTTTATAATATAACTAAAGTCTAGCTATGTCTAAGTCGTTGAAGCCTCATCTAATACATTTTACTTTTTACATTTTCCCAGAGGAAAATTGTGTGAAATATAAAAATTAGTCTTTTTTACGTGATATCGCGTGTTTTACAACTCCATTCATAAACTTCCCATCTACATAAAACTTGAACCACTTAATATTAATAACAAATTAACTCAAGGATCTGGGAAGCGCTAGTAACGATCCTCCCGTAAATCTACAGTATAATAAGGAACCTTATTAGTATGTAGTTTTCATGTACTTAGGATATTTTCATTTTTTTTTGAATCTACAACTCTATTATATTTATATCTATACTACTAAGAACGTACTACTCCTTTTTTTAATTAACTAAAAATAATATCAGGATAATGCCATACCTCAAAATTACATAAATTACGTTAAATACAAAAATGGGGGATATTTTTGTTACGCCCATCATTTGCCAACCCCTTAAGGGGTCCACATCAGCAGGTTAAAGACATTTTCAAAGTAGCACAGCAATCAAACACCCTATAGTTGTATGAAAAAATGTCCAATATATCATGAAAAATGGAAACCGGTGACATGTTTAAAAATAGACTAAGAATTTCTCAATTCCCAATAGCGAATGCATATTGCTTCTGCAAGTATATCCTCGTTAGTCAAGTTGATACATTTTTGAATACAGGATGTTTGAATTTTTCCTACGAATTTACATTTTCCATCTGAAGTGTAAATAATGTATGAAGTTTTCGTGGATACATTTCTCAGTCGTACATGTTTCTATATTTGAAGATTGGCAGCCTAGTTTTAACGGACTTCAAAAAAGGAGAACATTCTCCATTTAAATGCGTGCTTATAGTGACTTTATTACATTTGAGCAATATCGTTTTTTGTGATATAAGAACTGTTGTAATTAAGAGAAAAGAATAGATTTATGTAATATAGTAAAGAATCTTTCAACTCTTATCCGCGAATAAGTTAGAGAAGGTACAACCAGGACACTCAATATTGGCCGAAGGTACATTTTAACGGACTCCAAAAAAGGTAGAGGATCTCAGTTCGACTACTTTTTTTCGATTTTTTGTTGCACGTTTGTTACGCGAATACTCTGTCAGGAGCCAATCGATTTGGATGGTTATTTTTAAGAAAGATAGGCTGTGACTCAGATGTAATCCCATATTAGGTTTATCATGATACGACTAGATGTTTTTGAGTTATACTTATGATGCATTAATTTTTCACCTATTTTAGCGATCATATCATTTTATGTGGAAAAAAATTTAACCGTAAATTGGAGCTAAGAACTATCTCAATCATGTTAGCTATCTACACAAGCCGCATCGAAATCGGTCTAATTGTTTAAGAGTTATTAAGCCGCATACAGACACATAGAGAAGTGTCAAACATATAATACTTCTATTTATAAGTGTAAATAAAAAAAACGAACTTTGGCTTCGCCTTGCTGTAGAGATCGACGTAGACATCTGTAGGCTTGCGTAGAGTGATATATATAGGGAGGTAGCTTCTCAAACTATGCATATCAGGGTATATTTAGATACGTTAAGACACATTAACATAAGCTTATTGGACAAACACTTGCTGAAATATTGATAGCAGTAATCCCTCCTTAAACATAAACAAGAGATAACAGATACCTGTAGTAACAATAATTTGTTCGTAAGTATAACGGTTAAGGCTTTTGACCGGTCACAGTGTTGGACTTGACTTTATCAGTTCCTGGGTTCGATTCTCGGGTTGGGCAGCAGAAGGAAAATGTGTTTTTTCCAGTATTCTAATAGAAATAATGTTGCCCGGGATTGGATATGTGCCTTGTTGGCGATAGGCTTGCCACCTATTACATTGTGAGACTTAGTGTCTTCAGCTAGTCGTGGGTATCCTGGTTGTGCCTCTGCCTACCTTTTTGGTGATATGGGCGTGAAGATACTTTTTTAAATATGAGGAACTAGGACTTAAAGCATATTGAGCTTAAGTTGTTAGAGCAGAGCTGAGTAGAATTTTTATTTTATTCATTTTATTCACTTCAAGTCGATTTCAATATATCTTTCCAAGGGACTAAGAAAAACTAAGAGGACTCTTAAAGTCTTTTTAACTTTAATGATATTTGAGAATATATCAAAGTTAAAAACTAACTTCGGTAGCTTAAAGCGATGAAAGCGCTCGAGCAGAGAACTTCCATTGTTTGTAGAGGGAATATGCACATAGTTCCAGCTCACAATTCAGGTTGCATCTCGTTTCATTATTTACACAGCACGCCGCCATTGCTGTGTTTTCTTCTTTATTGGTTTTTTATAATAAATAAATATTCGTGGAAAAATTACACAAACTGAATCTAACCCCGAGGAAAGCAAATTATATGCTTGTATTATGGCTGTTAGGTAATACATAAATATATACTAGAATAAATTTATTAAACACCCAGACCAGGTAAAGTAGACATCTAAATGTGGTGAACATTACACAAATTTTACAAAAAAACTTTACACAAATGCCTGCCCCTATCGGGAATCGAACCCAAGCCTCACGATTGGTCGGTGTAGTTAGGTGTGTACGCTAGCCGCTCGACCAACGAGGCGGTCTATTAAATTTTGGTAAACCACAACTAAAATAAAATACGTTTTCATGATACTGCAAACATTAAGGCAAACAAGTAGACGAACTTTATGGTTCAAAAATTACGTCGCCTAGAGACTCCAAAGGTGGTAATGGCCAATAAAGGTGGATAAACCGAGGCCGGGATGTTAAGCCTCGAATAAACTTACCCTCCAAATCGGAGCCAGTCAAGCCCTGGCGTTATGTCGGCAGGAAACAGGTAAGGCGGTGGTACTGATCCGGGCGAGTCACTGCGAAACTTTACCATCTGTAACGATGTAGGCCTATGCTCGCTTTTCACGTGATGCGTGGTAGGAAGACAGATGGAGCCGGGCCAACACGGTTAAAAAATTTAAGTGGTTTACCTGTGTTTGACCTTTTATTAAAAGTAAAAATATTTTTTGAAGAAGAGAACAATGTAATAGGTTTTTTAATAATTTGTCTATTTAGTTGGTGCTATAAAACTGTGACTACAAAAGCGCTTAGTTTTTTTTAATGATATTGGAAGGTAAACAACCAGACGGATTTCCTGATGTAAGAAATTCACGCCGCCTAGAGATACCAAAGGTGATAATGGCGCGTTGCCAACCTGAGGCCGGGATGTTAGGCCTCTAACAAAAGTAAGTTTACCGGCTACCTTACCCTCCAAACCGGAACTCGTTATGACGTTATGGCGGCTGCAATAAGTAAGGCGGTGGTACCAATCCGGGTGAGTCGCTGCGAAACTCTACCACCTAGTCAGATGTCAGGGTGATAGTGACGGTAAGCCTGTGCTCGCCTTTTACAAGCTGCCTGGCACAGGAATGCAGATGGTCTATTCTGCAAAGGGGCCCAGACCAACACGGGGTACAACTATACCGATTTTTAACCTACTCTATAAAAAAAGGCGGAGGTTATATTCTCTGATGTTTTTTGTGTGTTAATCGATTTTTCGTCATTTCTGAACCGATCTCACAAATGATTTTTGAAGTTATACTTCTTTTGGCGCGTTAGGAAAAAATGATGAGGGTAAATTTTTACGATGCGCGCGCATACCGTCATGAAAAACCGACATGATGAAGTCAGCTATAGATAACATTTTAGTTTTTATTAAATATTACATAAACTTTATTTAACTAAATAATGCACTATAATAAAACTTTTAATGTATTAAATACCTTTTTTCTATGGTTAGTGTCATTTTGGCGACAAATGTAAAGTAAGGTAAAAGATAAAATTTTTAAAAAGATTTTTATCTTATTACGCCGAAGAAGTATACCTTCTAACTCGTGTACATAAGTACACGCACAATTTTTTTTTATTTGAAAAAGCGTAGATTCGAGGTGGTCCCATTGTCACTAAGACTGGATGTTATTTTTTTTTTGTTTATTTGGTCTACAAAACTGAGATATAACTTTTATTATGCATGTTAAATTAATCCTTATGAAATAAACATTTTCTAAGCAGACCTCTTCTAGAGGTTATGTTATGTTATGATGGAATCTCAGGGAAATCGAGGAATGTACTTCATTGTTTGTTTAGCTCTTTTGCTGCTATAAATAACTGTAAGTCAGGTTTAAATCAAGGTTTGTACATTTAATTAAACAAAAATATGTTTTCCATGTTTAAATTATTTTTACTGAGTACTTATCAACTTTTATAGCAATACTAGCTGTACCGGTGATCTTCGTTTCACCTGTTAAGTTTTTATGGGAAAAATTAAAATGTTGTTTTCTAACTATTCGCTTAGTCTAACGGGATTTTTTTTAATTTATTTATTAAGAACAATTTCACATTAAAATTCATTAAAAGTGTCCTATGTCCGTTTCCTGGTTGTGAGCTACTTCCCCATCATTTTTTATCTAAATTGGTTTAGGCCGTTCTTGAGTTATAAATATTGTAACTACGTATTAGTATCTTTTATAATATATACAGATAAGAGTTTGAGAATTGTACTTCAAAATATTCTGTCGAAATGACAAAATATAAAGAATTATAGGTTTGAGTAAAAGCAACGTCATAAAATACAGCCCGTAACTTCGCTCGCAAGCACCAGCTAATATTCGGTGAGCCCGTTAAATATTACTTTAGTAATTAGAATAGTTAGTGCCAGTTTAATAATAATTAGAATATGGGCCTGTCTGAAACGGATCACCAACATAAGTCATGTTGCAATCTTGACTGATGGTTCAGTTCATTTAGTGCTTAGTAACGATCTATCTTATCAATAAACTCAGAGTAAAGTACGCCAAGGTAGGTTTTTTTATGATATTGGAAGGCAAACAAGCAAACGGATTTTTTGATGGTAAGAAACACCTGGAGACACCAAAGGTGTATAGGTAATGATGCGTTGCCAACCTGAGGCGGGGATGTTAGGCCTCGAGCAAAGGTAAGTTTACCCGCTACCTTACCCTCCAAACTGGAACACGTCATGACGTTATGGCGGCAGGATTAGGAAAGGCGGTGGTACCAATCCGAGTGAGTCACTCCGACCTAGTCAGATGTCACGGTGCTAGTGACGGTAAGCATATGCTCGCCTTTTACGAGCTGCCTGGCTGGAAGGCAGATGTTATATTCTGCGAAGGAGCCCGGACCAACACGGGGAAAACATGGAGTAAATTTTAAAATAATACTACGGTTGAACCTTTGTTGCAATGTGATACAGACTAACATCAACTTAATTTTACTCGTACGTTAGTCTATATTTATTATTAAGACGGATAGCGTCTTATTAATAAATAACGTATTAACATTGTAGTAAAGACTACGATTCCAGGTTAAACTTTAGAGTACTTTACTCCGTTTTTATTAGTAAGATAGAAACCGTCCTTTTAATAAATGAGGACTGAGGAAGAAACAACATTAAGCTGATATGGGTTAAATTTTATAAAGAGTTGAACTTTCAAATATAAAAATTCTCAAAGTAAATCTAACTCAAAATTAAATATTATGTAACCCAGGAACGTGCAAATGCTCTATGACCTAAGAGCGTGCCAGTTTAGTTTTGAAATGGAAAAATTAATTATGTAATAAATTTGTGACAATCGCATTTTTTAGTCACTACAACACGATATTTAAACATTATTATTACAAAATTTTTGATGCAAAATGGAAGCGTTTCGCTATTTTTTTAGTTATTTAATAATTCATTTCACATAAGAAGCAAAAATATATAAAAAAGGTGAAGTAAAAATGCACATAAGGCTAGTTTATATTTAACAATCGAAATTCCTTGCAGCCAAATTAAAAAAATGAAGCTATTTAAGTAAAATGGAAGGCATCGCCTACAAAATAGAAAAAAATAATTATACTCAGAACAAATAAAATATTATAATTAGATATGTTAAAAAACATTTTTTAAGTACCTACTCCGTTTATAAAACTTTAAACATAATTAAACATATTACTAGCTGTTACCTGCAGCGTTGCCCGGTTATAGGTCCCACAGGAACTTTTTTTCGGGATAAAAACTATCCTATGTGTTCATCCATTAAGTTACCCTCTATGTATGTGCTAAATTTCAAGAAAATGGATTCAGCCGGTTTTGCGTGAAGAAGTAACCAGCAAATATACAAACTTTCGCATTTACAATTTAGAGGATATAATAGATTTGTTTTGTAATATAAAATAATAAATTACACAAAGTATATGTAACGAAAGGAAGATTGACAGTTATTTGTGAAATACAGAGAGAATACGAAATATATTTTCTCTGCACCCTCACTCCAACAAAGAGCAACTGAATTGCATCATCGCCTGCCATTGTGGTTTTAAAAACATCCAGAAAGGTGGACATCCAATACATCCAGTTGTTTCTCACAATAGTTTGCTAGCGTTTGTGTATTTTATTATTAACAAGCTCTCCCTCAACCGACGTAATATACTTTTTAGATACAAAATATGTCTACATACCTATGATCGATTTGGGTCAAACGCAGCTTAAACTTTCAAATAAAATCCGATTAGACTTATTCATAAAATTACAAACAAATTAACGATTACCCAAAAAAATTTTTTAAACTTATCCTTTAAATACATTTAAAAAAACTCACAAGAAGACCCAATATTTGAAAAAAACGAAAGAAAACTATCATGTTAGTATAAAAAATACAGTTTATCTATACAAATATATTATCTTCAAGGTTCGAAAATTTTGAAGCCCAAAAGACCCATAAAAATAGGTACTCTAAAAGTGTATAAGCTATTTTCATTACCGGTAGTTAGTTAAAATTAAGGTCACTTTTCACTGATAAATAATAAACAGATATGATTGACAAATCACACAATTTGAATCTAACCTCAAAGTAATTATTATTTATACCAGAGTTATGGGTGTAAGTTGACGATACTAGTACACTGACATACTTAAATAAATATCACAGTAAGCCTCATTAACATACCCAGACCTACAAATACAGACATCTAGATATTCATCCCCCAAATGCCTGTCTCCGTCGGAAGTCAAGCCCAAGCCTCGCGGATGGTTTATAAAGTTAAGCGTTCACACTAACCCCTCTGCTAACGAGGCGCTAAAAATATTTTTCATAATATTTAGTAGTAGTGATTAATATACTACAAGTCACCGTAGTTTTGTAATAAGCTACAACTAAAATAACAATATGTTTGTTGTTCACAATTGACTAGAAAGCTTGCTTTAAATTAATAAAATTTTGATGTAACATGCTCTTTAAAACTTTTCTTGATGTGCCTGGAGCAGTGACAAAATTTTCATGTTAAATGAAATGTAATTATCCAAATGTTTGAAGTAAAATTTGTACGTTTGATAATTTAAAAGCACGCTGCTATAGTTTAGGGAAATTTTAGCTAAATTGCTAGAGTTCCCAATCTTTTCATACTGCGACCCCATTTTAAACATACTTACTTGTAGCTCTTATGACCAATTCCTATACATTAAAGGTCGCTTTCACGTTCCTCCGTTAAACTTAAGCATATATTAAATGTCAAATATATGTTAGCCCTATGTAAAAAAAAATAACTCAGAGTTTAATACATAACCCAGTAACGTGCGTTAGTTAGACTGAGCGTCAATGTATTTGACAGGATATAGGTATCTTCACGCCCCTATCCCCGAAGAGTTAGACAGAGGTTGTACCAGGGCACCCAAGACTAACAGCATACACCATGTGATAGGTGTCAACTGGCAAAACCATCGCCGAATGGGCACTTATACAATCCTATGCATAGTTATTTTTTGTTAGAAAATTGAAAAAAACACAATATCTTCTGGTTACCAAACCCGGAGATCGGATCAAAATAAAAAAAAAAACATATAAAGGTTTAGACCTTAGAAGTGATTAGTCAATACATAGTGTAAAACAAAGTCAAGATTCTATCTGTTCCTGCTTATGGCTATATCTTCAAAACTACTAAACGGATTTTGTTGCGGTTTTTACAGGTATACTGATGCAAGAGAAAAGTTTATATGTATAATAATAGAAATTTGTCCACCCGTACAAAGCTGGGACGGGATGCTTGTATGTTAAATTACATATTATTTAGATTCGATTCAAATGTTGCAAAACTCACGTACAAACCTAACTAAATAGAATAGAATAATTCTTTATTGTGCACCAAAATAGATAAGAAATAAATAAACTAAAGAAACTTAAAAACTATATCACTCAAAGGCGGCCTTATCGCCAAAAGCAATCTCTTCCAGTCGACCTTATGTTATGGAAATATAATGAAACAAATAACATACTACATTTTAACAATACAAATATACATTTGAAATATCTTGAAATATATCTGTAATAAATAAGATTTGTTGTTAAAAAGTTTCGCTTGATATAACTAGCCTTGTTATGTGTACGAACGAACTGTTCCAATGTAAGCAATTCATGTTGCATCTCGTTTCATTATTTACACAGCGCTGCGCCAATGCTGTATGACTTTCTTTATTGGCGCTTCAAATTCTGAAAGCTTTTACGGTGTAAACTGTGAATGAATATCGCTGGGGAGCTTTAACGAATATTTAATGTATTAGAGGTATGAATTTAAAGTTTGATGGTAAAAGTTTGGATTATATGACGATGGAAGTTATGCAAGGGTTATATTTAACGTGAATATAACCATTTGTCACTTTAAGGTATGGAATTCAGGTGCATCCTCTATAGCTGCGAATTAAGGCTAGTATGTTAGGCATATTTAAGGTATATCTAATAGTCCGAGTACAACCTTGTGTAAATATTGGGATTACTTTTAATGTTATACGATAACATGTATCTTCACGCCCATATCTAGAAAGGACATAGGCAATATTACCTTTGCCAGGGTATCCACGACTAGCCGAAGACACTAAGTCGCACTATGTGATGGGTGACATGCCTATTGCCAAACGGGGATAACGTAATTTTTTATTGCAAAAATTAAAAAAAGCGCATTTGTATGAACTGTCTGATTCGAGAATCGGCGTACCTTAGGAATACCTACATTGACGTAAGTACCACCTCGAGTTATTGGTAGGTCATTCGGTTAAATCTATGATAGTACGACAGCGATAAACACAAGGCTCTTTAAGTAAAATACAATCTTTGTCCATAAATTTCCCCGTGTTGGTCTGGGCTCCTACAAGGATGCAAACATTTGAAGTTACTTTATACATGACTTATCCTTTTTGTCTGAAAACAATCCTTAGTAAACAAATCCGAACCTTATACCAAGTAGAGCATAAATAGTTTAAGGTAACAAATTGGGTTACATTGGGAAAGTAAGTTATTTTGTTAGCGCTGGTAGAGTTGGCATTTGCTCAAACGGCTCCCTTGGCTACATCTCCGCTGTTTGTTTTAGGGTTATTTATAAGGTTTCGGCCACATAGGGTGTTATTTGTTTGACATAATGGGATTGGACAACATGGGAGTTTTAACAGGTGTGGCTTGAGCTTAACTATTTCAACCAATTGTAAATTTAAGCCCCTCTGAGTATATTATAACGATATTAAAAGTTTTATTATATTGTAAATTTATTTAAAAGGATTTAATTGTGTACAATCTTATGTTTATTTTTTTGCGCTTGTTTAGGTATCTTTAGTGGAATAGACCATCTGCCTTCCTGCAAGGCGACTCTTAAGAGGCGAGAAAAGGTTAAATGGGCCACTAAAAGCCACTGGTGATAGAGTGCCATGCTGCAACTGTTCCAGGAAAGGATTATCTATTCATTTATTTCTTATGCCATTATAACAGTATTGTTTGGGTCCGGAAGGTATGGTAGCCGATAAACTTGCAATATTGCCCTAAAACACCCGGCCACTAGATACACACCTACAACGTCTATGGTGTCTATATTTGACAGTTATCTCTTACTATCAGGAGAGGGTTATGTTTTTTCGCTATCTTATTAAATAAAAATGGATTAAGATTTTATTATCGGTGTTAACCAATTTTTTTATACATTTTAGAAAATAATGTTAGATGTTATAAACGTTTTAATCACTGAAGCAGACGGATTTCCTGATGGTAAGAAATTCACGCCGCCTAGAGACACCTAAGGTGGTAATGGTGCGTTGCCAACCGGAGGTCGGGATGTTAGACCTCGAGCAAAAGTAAGTTTACCGGCTACCTTACCCTCCGAACCGGAACACGTCATGACGTTATGGCGGCAGGAATAGGTAAGGCAGTGGCTCCAATCCGGTCGAGTCGCTGCGAAACTCCTCCACCTAGTCAGATGTCACGGTGTTAGTGACGGTAAGCCTATGCTCGCCTTTTACGAGCTACCTGGCAAGGAAGGCAGATGGTCTTTTTTGCAAAGGACCCCGGACCAACACGGGGAACTGCGGTTTTATTTCAAAACTCACGAGACTGGTGATTTGTGCAGTCACAAAGCCATCGCGGTTGAAATCATCGTCCGCAAACTAGTATGATTCTATAAGCGGGCGACCGATGCCATGAAACCGCAAACAGCCGCGGGCGCTGCGTGTGTAAAACGCACGGTGAAATGTGCTCTTACGTTTTACCCTCAACCACTGCGGGCGCGGGTAAAAACCGCTCCGTGAGTTCTTAGGCTTAATTGTAAATTAAAAAATAAAGCGGCGGTACCAAATTTATTTTCTACATCATGAACTTTCAGATTGCTTAGTTGGGTTTGTTAAGCGCTTTGAGTATGTGCAGTAAGTATTTAGGTAAGTTTTATGAAAAGCAACACAAAATCTTTTAAAAAGCCCTTTATTCTGTTGAATTTAGTTTAAACCCTACTCTGATGTCAAAAGCCATTGAAATATTATTAAGGCCAGGATATTCGAGCGCTGTTGGCAGAACGTGCTACATCAACCACCAGCAATTTTGTTATAAAATACTAGCCGAATAGGTGAAGTTCGTGTCGCTCGATATTATTATTATTATTATTATTAAATATTTAACAATAATACATTTATTACCGCCTCGTTGGTCGAGTGGCTAGCGTGGTAGTAACTACATGGACAAACCGCGAGGCTCGGGTTCGATTCCCATTCCCGAGGGCAGGCATTTGTGTGATGAACATTTAGATATCTGCATTTCCGGGTCTGGGTGTTTATTAAATTAATTCTGGTATCTATTTAAGTATTTCTATGTATTAGTATCATTTACTAACACCCATAACACAAGCATATAATTTGCTTACTTTGGGGTTAGATTTAAAAAAAAATGTACAAAAGAGAGCCATAAGGGCAATTTATAACCTAAGCCCAAGAGTTTACCTGAGAGAAAAATTCAAAGAAATCAAAATTCTAGCTGTAGCATCCCAGTACATTTTTGAAAATTTAATGTATGTTCACAGAAATTCAAGTTTATTAAAAAAATTGTGATATACACTGTATCAATACAAGGAATAAAAATAATCTTGCTGTGCACTCCACAGAGTAAGCCATTCTTCCACGGGCCAATGTATATAGTTCTACAATTAACTTCCCAATTATATGAAAGAATTAATAAATGTGTTAAATGTAAATTAAATGCAAAGGGTTATTATACCATTGCTGAATATTTAGTTGATAATATGGCTTGGGATTAATTGCTCCTCATGCCAATCTCTTATAAATATAATGTACTCGTATCAATACATTAAAAAAAAGACAAGCC
>NJDD01009100.1:0-12049 GCA_002245505.1 Calephelis nemesis
ACATAGGACATTTAAGAAAGTGAAATACATTTAGTATGAAAAACGAATCACCTTAACCTCCCGAGCTCCCGCGACTCACTAATATCTCCAGCTTTTTTCTGAAATTAAATGAACAAAATCGTGGCCATCGCACTATGACAACTCCCCTCCCTCCGATATATCGTTTACCCCTTGCGCTATATTACGATTCCTATAGACACTAGTTGTAACTCGAAAGCAATATAAGTTTTTAAAAAAAATACTAATAAAATAAGGTTTCCTCCCGGGTTGGTTCTTTCGAGAGCCACTCTACTAATACTAGACAGACTAATACGCAATAACAGAAATGAAACGAATATAATATTTTGTAACACCTAGTAACATACAATGTTTTCTAAAAGTAGTTTTGAACAATATTTCAAATAGGGACTCGGAAATCGGAACACCTACCTTAAAACGTAGAAAATATTAGAAAAAATCATAAAAAAATAATTAAATTAAAAATATAGTTATTGTTCGAAAAGCCCGCGCTCTCAGCTGTTATTTATACTTTGTACGGGGTCATTGAACTAGAGCTTGTAAATATAAATTAATAATAAAAATGCTACAATTTGTTTCTTTAAGTCTGATTTTTTAAAATGTTTTACTATTTCAGTTCAATGTACAGAATATCCATGCACAACTTGTTTGAAAAGACCCTATATAATATGTACACTAATGGATAGCGCCCAGTTGGACGGGCCGGGGCGGGCCCCATTGCAGCGCAATAATCCGCCTAGATCGCTTGCATACATTTTGTATGGAGCAACGCCCACTGGGCCGGGGCGCATCGGGGCGGATTATTGTGCGACGGATTCCCGCGAGGCACCCCGTGCGCATACCACGATGCGGCCCACAGTAACCAAAGAACCTTATATTACTGTTAAGAAAAGAGCACTATGGTAGTTTCGTACGACAACTACTAGAAACGCCACTTTTCATACTTGAAGATCGTATGACAACTCCTAGATGGCGCAACTTTCCATACTTGACGATTTTATCGTCGAGTGGCCTCTCTATTTCGTTGCTCTACTTTGGTACTGAGTTACAAAAAACGCGATTGCAATGCGATCCGCCCCGGCCCGACACGCTCCGCCCCGTCAACAGTGGGCGCTATCCATTACTCGTAGATGTCGTACATAATATCCTACTTTCTTCAGTCACGAGGGAAATCTACTTGTACGATCCTAATCGTACATCAAGCATTTTTTGGTTACAAGAGTTAGCATTTGTGATGCGCTCAAGTAATTAGTAATTCAGAGTTCAGTACGTGTCGGTTTATCAAGGCGATCGCGCGTGCTCGCACACCCGGGTCATTGATCATATCAAGGATCAATCATTATATAAAGTACATTAAATATCAAATAATTATCAAATTATCATTCCTGGGTCATTGATCATTATTTCAACTTATCAAGTAAAGGTGTGTAGAGTCAATCAAGGACGCTACATCCTTTTTGGTCAACCTTGTAACCAACAGACAACCTTGATTTGTCGTCAATATGCCAGCTTGCTGTAGCGATGAAACTTGATCGTCGCAGAGTACTTTAACGTTTTGTTCCTGACAATAAAAATAAAAGGATGCGTTGACTTGATGCAACTCCTGCCACTGACATCGGCATGGCTCCTGATAAACCCTGCATCTCCCGGAGGCTGTATTCCTTTCGCAGAGACTCTCGTCGTCCTTCAGGGTATACACAGGTGACCTGCTCCTACATAATAGAGTGCCTGACTCCTGCTGCAGACATGATTTTAGGTCACTTTCAGTCATAGGCAAAAAAACGTCTTTTTTAAGGTTAATCGCTAGGTAACTTGATACGGGTTTTATATGAATCATGATGTTGTGTACTAAACGTGGTACGGCAATGATTTTATGTATTTCAAAACTATCTCGGTAAACTAGAGGGATTTTTGTTTCAAAAATTAAGTAGTTAGTGGACATTCTAGCCTTAATTTTTAATAAATGATAAATATTAGGTAAGATTATATTCTCAAAAGGTAAACATAAATCCTTAGATATTTTTCCTGATATAATATTTAATTTTTGGCGAAGTTGATCGGGTGTTAATAGGTGTAAACTGAGCTGTCCATTGTATACGTTAGTCATTGTGTCTAATAGAGTATTTTGCATTTCTTTTAGATGAGTAAGTAGGTTGTTGGCGATTATTGCGGAGAGAATAAAATCATTATTTTCAACAATTTCTTCCTTATCGGCGTTTAACCGCTGTTCTATTTGATTTAATCGTAGATTGATTAGCTTATGCTGTTTGTTCATGATATTCTCTGTACGCTTTAATATATTAGATTCGGCTTCAACGACGGAGGTTTGATTCTTCCAGAGTACTGCGAGATGATTTTGATTCTTCTTGATAAGCTCTATACTTTGCTCATATTTTTCAGCGAAATTACTGTCCAGAATTTCGAACAAAGAATTGGATATATTACCGACTCCGTTTATCAGTCCTCGGCGCGTGCGTGAAGTTTGCTGATTTATCATAACTTTATTATAATGACTCAATTTGTCGTATCCATGGCGTAGTTGTAACATGATCGCTGCACATTGTGAATGGTCTTGTTTCCTATCACATATGTTTTGTAAATAATTTAAGTATTTGCTAGCTGTTAATGTGCCCTCCCAGTAGAGACTCATGTCATAATAGACGACTAGGCGCCACTCGTCCTTGATGAGAGCCATGTTTGTCACCTTGTCGAAATACAGACTTTGATTTTGTAGCGGCGTAAGATTAAATGAACCTTCTGAGCTTGATATAAAGGTCAAAATTGTAAATACTAATTTAGAAAAACTGTAGGTACTTTTCGTGCGCGTTTTTGTAACGTGATATATTTGCTTTGTATCATCGTCTTTATTCTTGTTAGATTGAGCTTTTTGCTCTCGATTTATTGGCAATATGGACAGTTTAGGGCGTTTCATGAAGCCGCTTTTTGTTTTAAGCGTCACAACTCTTACAAAACCGTCGCTTCCGGGATGTAGCTGCAATACACGACCTAGTGGCCACCGGCCGGCCGGCAAATTGGCATCTTGTATGAGCACTATGTCGTTAGCCTTGATGCTCTCTTGCGGTAGTCTCCATTTATTGCGGACTAATAATTGTGTGAGATATTCAAACCACCAATTCTTCCAGATATCCTCGAATAATCTTTGTGTCTGGTGGCAATGAGTGCCTAGGTATTTAAGTGCAACTCGTTTCTTGTTTATAAATCTATATACCCATGCTAAAATTCTCGCAATCTTGCTTAGACTTATGATACTAGATGCGACTACCTTCTTAGTTTTTCTCACTTCTTGATCCTTGGAAAATGTTGTTTGTATTATATGTGATAAATTGACGAAACTGAAGGTTTTTAGCCAAGTCGGCCCGTTCAACCAAAGTTTGTAAGCCTTTAACTGGCGTGCTGTTAAACCGCAACTAGCACAATCTGCTGGGTTTTCTTCCGACTTGACGTAATTCCAGCTGCTGGCTGGCACACTTTCAACAATCTGCTTAACTCTATTGGCCACAAATGGCTTCCAGCGTTCCGGTACACCATTTAACCGTCTTAATACTACCACAGAGTCGACCCAGCAGTAATAATTAATTTGATATGTTTTCAGGCAATTTTTGATTTTTGCTAATAGTTTTATAAGTAATAGAGCCCCGCATGACTCCAGTTTCGGTAAGGTAAGTTTATTATTTACCGGTACCAGTCGTGATTTTCCTGCTATCATAGTGACACACGTATGTCCATGTGTGCTTACCTTGCAATAAACAACACAGGCGTAGCATTTTGTTGTCGCATCTGAAAAGCCATGAAGTTCGATGACATTACTTTCCGTTATTCCTAACCATCTCGGCATGTAAAAATTACTTATGTTTTCCAAATCGGTTTTCATACTTTCCCATTCTTTAATAATATTTTCAGGTAAGGGTTCGTCCCATTTTAACTGCAACTGACACACTTGTTGAAATAATAGTTTTATTTTAGTTGTAATCGGAGAAAGCCAACCCAATGGATCAAATAATTTAAAAATGTTCGGAAGTAAAATACGTTTTGTCGGATTTTTTGTTGTAAAGTCTGATCTTGTTGTGGATTCCAACTAATCTCCAATGTTGTGGATGACTCTGTATTTTTAAAATCATAATTTAGCTGTTCGTTAATGCTGTTATTTCTTGTAGGCACTATTTCTTGCTTATTTGACTTCCATTTACGTAAATGAAAGCCTCCGGACTGTAAAATCGCTACAATATCTTGTATCAAACGCTTTTCTGATTCAACAGTATGACTACCGTATACAAGATCGTCCATGTAAAATGCGGACTCAATCACCTTTGGAGCTAAACTATCCGGATAATTCGGTCTCTCGTCTTGAGCTAAGCGTCGGAGAGTCATCATCGCTAGAAAAGGCGCGGCCTTGGGGCAACGCACCATTACCATCTTTGGTGTCTCTAGCCGGCGGAAATTTTATTGGGGCTTGCGTATGGCAATACGTCACGGTAGTTAACCGAAAAATGCTAAAATCGTCAAAAGGAGAATCTCGCCAAATAATTTTTTGATATTTTTGGTCATCCGGATGTAACCAGACGACTCTGAACATTTTCTCCACATTAGATGTAAAACCGAATCTGAATTGTCTCCACTTGATAAGAAGACTCTGCAGATCTTGTTGCAAATTTGGACCTCTTTCTATTAAATCATTTACGCTAAAACCAGTCGAGGAAGGCGAAGAAGCATTAAAAACTACTCTTAATTTAGTTGTAGTAGATTCATTTCGAATAACACAATGGTGCGGTAAATAGTAATCTGATAAGTCGGAGTTCCTGGAACATATCATATGTCCTAATTGTTTGTACTTATTCATTGATAAATGATTTATATTCTTGTGCTACATTTAGATTTTTGTTGAATTTTCGTTCTAACTGTTTAAACTGGGATATAGATTTTGATTTTTAATGGCCTAATTTACTTTCTATTTCTTGCTTAAAGGGGAGGCGCACTTGAAATTTGCCATCAGCCAGACAAATAGTGGTCTTGTTGTAAAAGTCCATCACCTGTTGATCGGCCAGGGACATCGAAGAAGACTCTGATATGTCTTCCGATTGCCAAAATTGACTGATGTCGTTAATATCATGCACAATTATGTTACATCTATAACTCTTTTTTACACAGCCGGTCAAAATCCAACCTGGGCGCGTTTTTTGTGCTATCGGAAGAGCCGGTCCAGCCTTGTAAATTCCATCCAATAGTAAATTACTAAAAACATCCACTCCAAGAAGAAGGTCTACTGGTCTTTTCACATTGAAGAACGGATCTGCTAAAGAAGTCACACTAAAAACAAGTCTTCTAATGCGGGCCATTCTGGCTTAGGGAAGCTGTAGGAAGGCAGATTCTTGATTAAAGTTTGCATGATATAAGCATCCGTTTTAAATGAGAAGTCTTCTTGGTTAGACTTGCACTTGATTTTGATGATTCCTCTACAGTTGCTTTCCTTTTCACCTATTCCTTTAATGGTTCCTTGACAATGTTTCCGTGGTAAGTCTATAATGTGAGCTACTCTCTCTGAAATGAGTGTAGTCTCGGACCCTTAGTCTAGTAATGCCCTAATGTTGTGATAAGTGCCATTCCGAGCCTGAACCTGCACCATGGCTGTTGCCAACAGAATTCAAGAATCATTGTCCTCAACGGACACGTGTGTGTTAGCAACCTGCGGTTTCGAAATCTTAGCCTCTGCAGTTTTCGATGTAAATGAACTATTGCAAAATGCATCGTGCAAAATAGAATTATGGTTGCCGTTGGATTCTCGACAACGTGCTTCGGAATAACAACCTTCACCTTGATGATTATAAAGACAATTCTGGCATAAATTCTTGTCAATAATAAATTTTTGCTTCAAATGACTAGGTAGTTCTAGAAATTTTGCGCAATAAAATAAGCCATGTCCGCGGTTTGAACAAAAATAACAAGTTGTTTTTACCGGATATGAAGTTTTATTGACTCGTTTATTTGATACTTTCGATTGCGAAAAATATGTCGGTTTCTTGTAATTAAAACGATTGTTTGAAGTTGACTTATTTTGATTAAAATTGTATGTATATTTTGCACTAGGCTTCGCCGTCGGATTCTCTTGCTTTTTCCGTGAAGTCTCTAGCGCTGTAAATTTTGTTTCGAGAAAATCTAGAAAATCTTTCAGAGTAGGTAATTCCCTCGGCTGTTTTAACGATGATACATACTCGTTGTATGTGTCGGCGTCTAGTTTTCGCTTAGTATATGTATAAGTAGTGGATCCCACGTGCTTATATCTACGCCTAGATTTTTTATCGCGTTTAATGATTCCAGTGACGTATCGTGGATTTTCTTGATACGTCCTAACGATGCTTGCTGAGACACTGGAATGTTCATTAAAGTATTGATGTGCGACGTAAAAATAAGTTTGCCCTTTAAAAATTGCATCTTCTGCGCGCTTGATAGAGATGAATTGGTGTGGATCGTTTCAGTGAAAGAAAGACGTCCACTGCCGGAAACTTCCGCTAAACGTAGGCAACTCCATCTGCGGAATTGACTTCTCCCTATGACACATAGACCTGATTTTCCTATTGATAGACCTCTTGAAGTCTTCATACAATTGCTCGTAATGATAAAAGGCTGAATCGTATTCTTTATTTTTACCCTCTAGCTCACTATCTATCTCCAGGTGTAAAGAATCTATTACCGACCAACGAGATTGTAAAGTTTTTAATAAATCATCTAGCTCCCAGTTATCTAACTCCGTATCTAAGTTAACACTAGTTACCTTTCTCTGTAGAGCCCTGAAGTTGCTCGCTTGCTTTCGGAGTAGCTCGTCAGTCCTGCTGTTGACGCCCTGAGCTCTGAAAAGCCCTTGTTTTCCTCCGTCGTGTGCGCCGTCTGCCCTTGCTGCTGGAGATGAGGTGCGCGCAGGTGGTTGCGGCGTCGCTGTAGCGCCCAGCGGAGTCACAGGCCGCAACAGCGATGTACTCGGCTTGGCGGCCCGTGCTTGGTAGTTAACAATGACCGACCGGATCTGTCCGTAGCGCTCCATGATTGTCTCGAACTGATCAGTCACGAAATAATCATCAGACTTGTCACTGTAACCACCTAGCTTTATGTGGTTACTTTGAAACTCCTGCCAATATTGATCCAAGGTTTCCAGTCTCCTCCTTATGTAGTCACCGGTCTTGTGTTCCGGCCCTTCTTTCTTGAAATTCGAGTAGAGCTGTTCAATAGCTCCAACTAACTGCTGCTGAATTGATAGCAGATCTTCCATCTTTACTCTTGATATAAATTTCTTGATAAAAATGCACTGCAATCCAATGTCCACTGATCCCTTCACGAAATGTCACACTGTCTGCGTATTCACTCGCGAATTCCTTATTATTTACGAAGGCCTTTATAGGATCACTTCACTAAATAATTATAATCGAAGGACCATAAAGGACGGCTCGAAGGACCAAAAAGGGTGACTCGAAGGACCAAAAAGGATGTAGCGTCCTTGATTGACTCTACACACCTTTACTTGATAAGTTGAAATAATGATCAATGACCCAGGAATGATAATTTGATAATTATTTGATATTTAATGTACTTTATATAATGATTGATTCTTGATATGATCAATGACCCGGGTGTGCGAGCACGCGCGATCGCCTTGATAAACCGACACGTACTGAACTCAATAAAATAAATTACTAATTACTTGAGCGCATCACAAATGCTAACTCTTGTAACCTAAAAATACTTGATGTACGATTTGGATCGTACACTACTTTTGCACAATTAGATTAGCTAACCACGATAGAGGGTAAAAAAGAGAAAACCTGTTTTTTCTGGTTTCTCTGAAAGCCCGTTATTTTTTCGTAACTATAGCACGACGACATAATGGCGGTCGTTCAACCGTATTTATTGAAAATGTGTTGTGTTTAATGTTGCTTGCCTATTATTTAATGTTTAAAAAATATGATCATTAGCGGCAGACCAGGGCTGTCTACCTTCAGATTATTGTCCGACGGGATGCACCTGTGCTGGTACCATCGTGCGGTGTGCTCGGGCCAAACTTACAGCCCTGCCGCCTAGGATACCACCTTATACAACGGAACTGTAAGTATTCTTTTGTTTCACTTTTTCTTATAGGATAAAAATAAAAATAAAAATATTATCTTCACGCCCATTACCTGAAGAGGTAGGCAGAGGTACAACCAAGGCACCCACGACTAGCCAAAGACACTAAATCCCACAATGTGATAGGAGGTAAGCCTATCGCCAACCCGGCACGTATCTAATCCCGACCAACGTTATTTTATTACAAAATTGAAAATATTAATTTCCCAATTTTCTTTTGTTGCCCAACCCGGAACCTCAAGGAGTCAAGTCTGACGCCAGGCCGCTAGGAAATAGTTCCAACGTAGGAGCGGATGTTTTTGTTTGAAAGTTGACGTCATCGAGAGTGTTGTTAGATTGTTAGATACATTACATGGTTTTGTCAGGGGTCTTCTTCTTCTTTTAGAAATATGGCTTTCGATCGTTTTTCACGACTACTTTGCCAATGTCAAGTTAGTTAATTAGTTAATTCTTATACAGTCATAAGTCACTATGTACCCTTGTCCCCCTGACGTTGTCATTAAGCAATTTTTATTTTTAGGATATTGACCAAGTCGTTATTTCCCCAGATACCTGGAGTCCAATGAAATAACCAGCATATCACCAGACCAGATCCGACACCTTACGCAGCTAACAAGGCTGGATCTGTCGAACAACCGGATCAGCGTGCTCTCCAACAATACCTTCGAAGGTCTTACCAAACTATCAACCCTGATAGTCAGTTACAACAAACTTAGATGTGTTCAGGTAATTAATATTATCCAACTTCTTCTTCTTTATCGACGCATGAGAGAAAATTGCCATCACATTTCTTTATTACGTTCATAGACCTCTAGCTCCACAAAAAAAACGACTGTACGTTATCGCCGAATTTCATACTGCGATATTCGCGAGTTTTGTGTCCCCAGTGGGGTATATAGCCGGCATAAAGATATATAAATTTATTTTAAGTGAGATTTTTTTATGTTGCAATCCTCAAAAATGATACCATAAGGAAGTTTCACTTCTTATATGTGTACAGTAGTACTATTTAAAGTTTGCGCTTCGGCTTTAAACGTCAAGCTTCGGAAATCCGAATGTTTTTTAAAGATATCTATATACAGTTGTCATTACATATAATTAATCATCTCGCTTGAATTTAGATTAGGTCAGCCAATTTAGAAAAAAAAGTATAAAGTGTAAATGAGTAAAATGTGTAAAGCCAAAGCGCATAATTTAAATAGTAGTACTGTACACTATTACACATACTTATTCTTATTAGTATATTAAATAGCTCCGTCATTTTTGACATTTTTTACAGCGTGATGCTCTGAAGGGTCTGACGCAGCTGCGTGTCCTGTCCCTTCATGGCAACAACATCTCTATGCTCTCTGACGGAGTCTTTCGCGATCTGGTCTCCATCTCGCACGTGTAAGTTTATAGTCTCTTTCTTTAGTTTTTGGAAATAGCGTAAGCAAGTTGAAAGTATCAAGTCACCCGATTTAAAAAATATGATTTAAATTATTCAAAATTAGTCGACTATAAGACATGAAAAAAGTCACATCAGGGTCTTAAGTAAAGCGGTGACCTCATTACTCAAGCTCTTTTAATGAGATTTGGCGATTTCGCATGATTTGGTGGCAACCTTGTACGCCAAATACACGATACACTAATTTCTTCGTGGTTATTTCACTTAAAAAAATTGTACGAAATGCAAATTTTTTAAATTTCAAGGTATTTTTGTTTAAGCGCTTACCCTGTGTTTGGGTTTTTCTTTAAATTTTAAAGAAAGAAAAAAATTCATCTCAGTCAAGATTTGAACCTATAACCTTTCGTCTCAACGGTAAAGAATAGAATGAAAAATTCCACCACAGGACATGAATCCTCAGTAGCTCAAACGGTAAGAGTAAGAGTTCGACGACTCGGCTTAAAATGAAAGGTTACAAGTTCTAAACCAGTCTGGGGCGAACATTTTTTTTTTCTTTAAGATTTCGAACATCCCGGTCTCAGGTTGGCAACGCACCATTACCAGCTTTGGTGTCTCTAGGCGGCGTAAATTTCTTACCATCAGGAAATTCGTCTGCTTGTTTGCCTTCCAATATCATAAAAAAATATTGATTTCACTCAGTTAGAACATGAAATTCAATGATTACGAAAAAACTACGACCATCGTTTATCTCGATGTCGTCAAAACTCCTTTAATATTGATACGTTGTCAGGGCGCTGGGTTCGAACCCGTTGTACTGCGACTGCTCGGCGCGCTGGCTGTCGGAGTGGGTGAAGACGTCGGGCGAGTACGTGGAGGCGGGGATCGCGCGGTGTGCCGACCCCGCGCCCATGCGGGACAAGCTGCTGCTGAGCACCCACTCCTCCGCTTTTGTTTGTAAAGGTACAAACCAGTTTGGCGCAACATTTCAATAAAAAAAAACAGTAGCAGTCGTGGGACTGCCGACAGAAGTGAAAACGGAACTATTAAGTTGAGAGTAATTAAAACTTTATGCAAAAATTATATGAAATAGTCGATGTATTAGTGTATACGTGTACACAGGCTACTGCGCGTGCGCTAGTCTGGCGCTCTCCATAGCTATAGATATACTATTATCATTAGCATGTCGGTGACGCCAACCGAGGATTTTACCCTCTACCAAAACGCTCAACGCGCCTAAAGAAGTTTTTACTTCAACAAGTGTGTGTGTGTGTGTCAGCTACGACGCACGATTAGAGTTTACTCCTTACGAAATGTATCTTGCAGCACACATGTCTCCTACAGCAGATTTAATTATGTTAATTCTTCTTAAATTAGTATCATCACAGACATTAGAAGTGTGATCCATATAGTCAGTATTTTGATAGATAGCGACTGCTCCTGCACGGAGACTACAAAGCATCGCGCAGGAGATCCCGAGAATGAGATACAGCGTCTCATGTATTCCATCTCATTCTTTTACACGTTCAATCCACAAGATATATATTATGTTTGTCTCTTTCTACGTAACGCCTCAACGCCTCGTGTTACACTTGATTTTCTCCTCATAAAATTTCCGTACCGGGTCTTATAATTCAAATCGTTTCTTAAGGAGTAAACTCCAAAAAATGAAAGTGTTAAGTTTTCTATGTTTTGACCCGACTTACGCAGTGTCTTCAGTTATATTTTAACAGTGTATATGCACTGATGTATCTTCACGCTCATATCCCCAAAGAGGTAGGCAGAGGCATAAGTAGGGCACCCATGACTAACCGAAGACACTAAGACCCACAATGTGATAGGCCTATCGCCAACCGGGCACATATCCATTCTCGACTGACTTTTTTTTATTAGAAAATTGGATAAACCCAATTTTCTTTTTGTTGCCCGACTTGGGATTCGAACCCGGGATTCCATGCAGTAAAGTCCAACAACTGAACCGCTTGACCACAGAGGCGATCCATATACTTAATATATTATTACACTGCAAAACGACAATTAGCACAAAAAACCGCAAACCAGTAAACCTTTTCATTGATTGCTATGCGCGGAATTTGTTGTGAAGTTTAGTAATCTAAATGTTTAAAAAAGTGTTTTAAAGTTTCGGTTGAAGTCTGTAAAGAATTATTTTCAAACCTGGATCCGTATTTGAAAGTCAACAATCTCAAAGCTATGTCAGTCATATCATCAATGGCGAAGCTGACAATAAATAGACTTTTTAGAAATAATTAAATTGTTTACAAATTACGGTCGATTTCACCGGTCGCCGTTGTCATGATTCGACGGTAGATGGTAAAGTAGTTTTAATTACGGTGCACTCACCGTAATTACGGTGAACCTCCCTCCCCGCGACGGTCTTCCGCGTGGTTTCCCGCAACGGGTCACTTTTGTATGAACCCACTTAACGGAGTTTCTACCCTGAAACATGCAGGCTCGCCCCCGGCGGAGGTGGTGACGAAGTGCGACGGATGCTACACG
>NJDD01009101.1:0-11047 GCA_002245505.1 Calephelis nemesis
GTATCTTGCCATCAGGAGACCCGTGTACTTATACGCTGACCAATCACACAAAAAAAATTGATTCAAGTATTTAGTACTTTTTTTTAATACCCATCTAAACGATCTGCCATTTTTTAATTCATTTGTTACAAAAACTGTTTTTTAAAATATTTCAAATAAACTATCATTTTAGAATGCCTTTTTATTGAACCTCGCGGATGGTTAATGTAGTTAGGCGTATACGCAAGCCACCTGACCAACGGAGCGATCAAATATTTTTTTATTAAAATATTTGTACTCTATATAAGTTCTAAAATTTCCGTGGGCGGTATCGACGGCTATACCACCAAGAGCACATAACTACTGCGAAATTTACATTACTGATATTATGAATGGTTAATAATAACAAAAAAAGTACATTATTGTTTTATTTGTGAATCTACCTTTTTATTATTTTATTGTAAAATTTAGTAAATTCTGTTTTCAATTTTACGAATTTTCCCTAAAAAGATGGGAGAAACATTTTCAACTGCTTATCGAATTACTAGTCACTACATAATTAAGTTAATGAGTATGATTAATAATTTAAGTCATCAATAAAATTCAAAAGTAATGATGTTAATTAAATAAAAAAAGTTGTCAAAAAATTAAAATTTAAGTATTTCCCATCTTTTAGGGAAAATTCCTAAATTGACAACATCGTTGGCATCTGTAGGCCCTGGTTGTTTCTTGCCACCAAGGGCCCCTAGTTATACTTGTACGCTGACTATCACATGAAAAATTGTTTATGCTTTTAATGACTTGTATAATATCAGGTTTGTATGTATTTAGTACTTACATATTTATCGTTATCAAAACTATTCATAAAAATGTTCATAATATTAAAAAAATGAAAACAAAGTATAGTGATAAAGACGTTGCCAGAAAACATAACCGATTGACTTCTAAAATGTTTAAAAAAATCAACGTGGAAGTTAATATCAAATATTAACTTACAGCATTAGTACCACAATGGAGAATGTAAACTATAAAAAAAGGTTTTCGTATTTTTTCAATATTTCAATTAGTCCACCATTTTAGGATGCTTTTCATCACACCGAAATGTGAACGCAAATGCTCAGTCTGTCGGTATTAACTCAATTAAAATTATATTTTAAAAATGAATTTACTTATGACCTCAAATAGATTAAAAGGCTTGTAAAGATTTCTTTTTATCCGATGACGTGGCAATGACGTATTACTACCACTTGTTGAGATTTATGTAGCCCTTGTACAATAAATGTTGATTCCGCCCACGGAGATCGATCATAGAAATAAATAATATGGAAAATAGTTACAGGAATAGGAGTTTTGGCGACATCAAGAAAAATATGGTCTTAGTATTTTTTTCGTAAAGTTTTAGTAATTGGAAATATCATGTTGATTCTCTTTGTAATAAACTTGATAGATTTGTGTATGTCTTGAGAAGAATAAGAGAAGTGGCAGGCTTAAACGCGTCTCTTTTGGCCTATCTTGGATATGTTTCTTCAGTTCTACAATATGGCATCCCTATTTGAGGCAGTTCCGTGGATATGATAAAAATCTTTAGAGTTCAAAAAAAGTGTATACGAGCCATATGTAGTGTAAATCAATTGCATTCTTGTAAACCACTTTTTAAATCCTTCAACATTTTACCGTTACCTTGCTTATATATTTTGGCTGTGTGTGTATTCTTAAAAAAACATCATCATTTGTTTAAAACAAATGCTGAAATTTTAGGAAGTTCACATTTTAGAAATAGTGAAAAGTTGCATGTGCCTAGTCAAAAACTTAATATTTATAAAAAGAATGTGTATATATATTGTTATATATATATATTATATCTAACAAAATTCCTGATAGTCTTAAATCACTGCCTTTAAAAAGGTTTCGAAAGAAGCTATTTGACTTGTTGTTAGATAAAGCTTACTATAGTGTAAACGATTTTTTTGCAGAAAAGTTTAATAGATAATTATTTTCCTAAAACTAATTTCATAGCAAATAATATTATTTTATATTCTTGGTTGCCGAGGAGTTTGTTTCGCCGTTTCTTCTCCTGACTGGCTAGGCTTGGAAACTTGGAAGCTTGGAAATTTTGTTCAAATATTTGAAACGTAATATGTTACAAATCTTAATAATAAATTAGTACAATTTTAAAGATATTTGCACACCATACATAATGTGGTAGAATATGTTGGTATTAACAAATGTCTTTTGTTTTAGTTTTTTTACACACATTTTCGGCAAATAAATTTATTTTTTTTAATTATTAAACTAGCTATATAAATATAAATGATATTTATAATATAGATAGTAGCTATATAAATATAAATGATTGGCTTAAAAGTTAAAGCGTATGTAATTAAATAATATTTTTTTAACAATACGAGTATTAAAATATTGGCACACCAAAATGTGGTAGAATATGTTGATATACTTAAATATTTTTGTAACATCTCATTTACACACATATTCCGCAAATAAATAATTTTCTTTCTTTCTTTCAAACTACCCACATTTAGAAGATAAGTACATCAAAATAAGGATAATTTACAATATCTGTTTAAAAATCATATATCTTTCAAATAATTAATTTAGGAAGTAATCTAACATTTTGAAATAAAAGTTAAAACAAAAAAATTATGTTTGTACATTAAAAAGGTAGCGAACATTTACAAATTGTCCAGTTACGAATTTGGTGCTAAAGTATTCAGGTAAAACTCCTTACAATCTTCTCAAATCCATGGTTGCTTTCTGCCTGTCTTATTTCAACAGGCAGTGAGTTCCATAGTTTAATAGCCCGTACTGTGAACGAATATTTATAGAATTTTGTTTAATGCTCCGGAATTTTTAACAAAAACCTTTTGCAATGACATTGATCAATATTATCTTCACTAAGAAAAATAAACATATCTTTAAGATAGACGGGGGTATTGGAATTAAAGAGAACACTAAATAAAAGATAAAGACGTGTATGCGCATTCCTGCATTGTATATCTAAAAGACAGCTTTTACACACACATAAGCACGCGCACACGTAAATACACACGCATACACTCACACTTTTTTTTTATTTTCCAACATTGCATGTTTAGCCCACTTACTCTACGTAGAGGCAAATTTGGCTATACTTCATAATTTAGTAAACCGACATCTATTTTTGTTTTAATTTAGATTTAGCTTCTGCAGAGGCTCCTCTACAAAGTCAACTTTATGACGTTTGTTGCTTATGCTTATAGGATTGATGGCACTTTCTTGAAAGTGTTTTTTTTTTAATTTAGGTAAAAAATGGCAATGGTTAGATCGACCAATTAAACGATTTTTTCTGAAAGAAAATATTTTCAACTTTTCGATTTATTTTCAACTCGCAAGTGTCGTTTTAAATATTAAGCCAACAAAACAACGTTTCCAGACAGTTTTCACAAACAAAATATTCTCGAAACCGCGGGACCAACGCTGTTATCATTATATCTACCCTTTAAGTAAAAGCAAACAACAGCACAGTATTATCTTTGTTGTAAAACCTCTTCAGAACCCAATTCCAATTTTTTATCGATAATCCGCCCTGTTTTGAATGGTTATGAGGAAAACTGGGCTATGATTCCACGATATATTTATTTTGATTTAAATACTTAACCAACAGATGAAACATTTAACTTTCAAATTATAATTTGCGTACTAGATAATATTATAATAGGCATATTTAGATGTGTATTTGATTTAAAATAACTTATTTGTGACTATCTTTAGTAAAAATATCGTTTGTAAGTTGGTTAAATATTTTATTATATACCTCATGCAAAAAATAAAGTGACAACCCTTGGCGTAAACGCAACCTTAGGGTAATTAAATACGATAACTCCGAAATTGGCCGTAGATAAACTGCTGTTCTAAGTATAAAGTAAAGTAAGCTTTATAAAAATAAATTGAAAACAAAAAAAACTTTTTGAAAAAATCTTTTATACTAGTAATTAACGTACTTATCGTACAAAATGAAGAAAATATTTTTTTTCCTTTTAAAAATATTAACTATGAACTTACAACCTTATTAAACGCAACTTAACTTACGATCATAAATAACAGATTGTCGCGCGATTTGTTTGAGTAATTATACTAGTACCAACTTACTGATATTTGTAAAATTTTTCAAGTTGAAATGAATATAAATTTCAATTTAATAACATGGCTATACTGATTTCTTCATTTGCACTTTAACTGAAAAATTTGAACAAAATGCTATAAAAAATAACATATTTTACTTAATATGAACTCAACGTACATAATTCAGTAAGTAAGTACAGAAAAATACTATTTAATAGTTTGTCGTTATTAAATTTAATACAAAGATTTAATAGTCCTTACCTATGTACTATTATTTTTCAGTTTTAGAACTGTTCAGTTTTTGAAACGCAACATATAGTCGCAAGGTGGCATCATCAGGTGTTAGCGCATTTTAAATTTATTGTGACATGTTTAGGTTAGGTGATAAAGTTTATATTAAAAAAATTGTGTATACTTATGCACACGCGTTAGAAGTTATACTTCTTCGGCGTAATAAGATAAAAATCTTTTTAAAAATTTTATCTTTTGCCTTATTTTACATTTGTAGACAAAATGACTCTAACCATAGAAAAAAGGTATTTAATATATTAAAAGTTTTATTATAATGCATTATTTAGTTAAATAAAGTTTATTTAATATTTAATAAAAACTAAAATGTTATCTATAGCTAACTTCATCATGTCGGTTTTTCGTGACGGTGTGCGCGCTTATCGTAAAAATTTACCCTCATAATTTTTTCCTAACGCGCCAAAAGAAGTATAACTTCAATAAATACAAAAGCATATTATAAACGTGAAAAGAAATTAAAAAAAAAACAAAATATAAGCTATTGCACCAGTATTCATAAAATTGCGCTTTATAGTTTTCAGGTTTTCAGTCAGAGAAGCGAGAATAGAAGGCGGTTTTAAGTTACACCATGAAACTATTTAGTGTAAGGACCATCATATTGAGTATGATAAAAAACTTATGGTAATTAATGTATGTAATCCGATTAAAGTTAGGTATATTCAAGTTTCAATAGTCTTAGAATAATATCATTAAATGTATTTTTTTTGAAACTAAAAAGGAATTTAAGTTATCCTTAAAA
Source organism: Calephelis nemesis (assembly GCA_002245505.1). NCBI lineage: Eukaryota > Metazoa > Arthropoda > Insecta > Lepidoptera > Riodinidae > Calephelis > Calephelis nemesis. Next base: position 5,147 of record NJDD01009101.1, read on the forward strand.
TGTAGACATACCGTTGCAAACTTTTTTCAAATCTATACAATGTAAAAACTACCCGTACTTTGTCTCATAACAATAAGTTTAACAACTAAACTTCCGTGGGAGGTATCGACGGCTATACCACCAAGAGAAAATAAATACAACGAAGTTTAATAATTTAATTTAAGTATAATATTGGTTAACACTAACAAAAATAAAACAAGTTATTACCTTTTTAAATCGACATACTTAATATTGGAATGTAATATTTTATAAATTCTGTGTTCAATTTTAACTTTTTTAACATCGTAATTTGATTTGTTTGACTGCTTCATTTATTTAACGTATTTACTTTTGAGTTATCGATGAAATATTTTTTTAAACTAGTTAATTTAATTATTTAGTGACTAGCAATTCGATAAGTAGTTGAAAATGTTTCCTCAATTTTTGGGGAAAATCCCTAAATTGACAACATCGTTGTTGTCTATATACCGCGGTTGTAAAGTATAGCGTTAAAGGTGTTTTTAGGAAACATAATCGATTGACAGCTTAAAAATGTTTAAAAAAACGCGATCCCTACCACAGACACGATCGAAATGTTATTGCAAGACGGCAAGTCTCAATTAATGAGCTTAAGCAAACAGGCCATCGCTTTACTCAAGATCCTGGCATGACTTTCTTTGACGACTAATGACAATTTTGAATAATTTAAGCCCAATTTTGTGAAATAATACTCGATCCATATTTCAACTTGACTTAAATGGTAAGACCATGAAAATAAAGAAAGGAAGCAGTGGATCACTCTCATGGGTTTAATATTTATCTATGAGTTGCTTTCAATATAGAATTAAATAACCATAAATAAAAAAAAAACGTAGCCCTGTGCTGTACATGTACTTGGTTTACGTACAACCCGAACGAATTAACAGTGCCTGTGACGTCATTTGTCATTTTCATTAATTTTCATTTACTTATTATTTTTATATTGTTATTGTAAACTCTTTATTGTACACAACTGATATTACAAAATCTATATATAATACGTGATGCCAAAACTTTGGACCCCTTTTTACGAAAATTGCGCGGACGTAGAAGCATAAAATTTGGCACACTTATAGGTCATGTGTAGAAGTGCACAACGCTATTTTTTTTAAATTATAATGCCTCTAAAGTACATAAAATCAATAAATAAAACATTAGGTACCCTCACTACCATGCATTTGACACAGAGAAACAAATATATTGATGATAACGATAAAAGATCACAGCTGGCGCACTAAAAAGTTTGAAAACAAAGTAGTTGGTCTTGAGAAATGACGATGGCGTTCTTATCAACAAGATATTAAAATTTATTATGGTCGAATTTCGACCAACGGGCGACCACTAGCGTTCTTAACTAAGTAAATCTGATGTACATATTATAACTACTAAATATATACTATTTAATAAACTTACACACATAACATAACAAAATAATAAAACGTAACTAATAAATTAACCCGTACATATTTACAGCTGATGATCTAAAAATAAAATAAAGGGTTTTTTAAGTTTCATTTTTATCCCATGACGTGGCAATGACGTATTACTATAATTTGTTTAGATTTATGTAGCCCTTGTACAGTAACAGTAGAATCCACCCCCGGAGATTGATAGTAGAAATAAATATAGAAAATAATAATAGTAATTAGAGAGAGGTAGATTTGTCGCGCCTTTGAAAAACAAATGAAGTCATAGTTTTGTCGTAATTATTTAATTTGTTTTGGGGACATTTGTTATAGTTTTTGTACAGTTTAAGTGCATGTGACTTTCTTTGACGACTAATGACATTTTTTGAATTTCGACTTTATTTGACTTGCAAATAAAATAAACAAAGGCCTCTTGCACTTTCATGGGTTAGATATTTCTTAAACAGGGTTATTATACAGGGGTATTATAGGGATATTTCTTCGACAGTAGCGCAGTCTGTCGGATCCAATGTGAAACATTTCAAAATCAACAACTACTTATTATTAAAAAACTAATTAAAAAATAATTTTCAAGGAGATCAAATTGTGAATCTAAACCATTCCCGAATTCCCTTGAACACATGCAAAAAGTTTCATCAACATCGGTCTAGTCGTCTAGAAGGAGTTCAGTGACAAACATATACAAGAATTATACGTATATATAAAGATATACCGCGGTACAGCCGCGAGTTTTTCTATTGAATTCTTTTATCTTTAAGCTATCAAGCCAAGCAATGTAATTAAAAATAACTAAATTGTGACTTTGTTTAATACAAGTAACATATTTCATGTATTGGTCAAATATTTTATTATGTAACAAAAAAATTTAAGCGACAACCCTTAGCGTCACCGCAAGTTTAGGCCAATTACACACAATAACTCGCAAATCTGCCGAACTGTTGTTCTAAGTACGAGTATAAAGCAATGTAAGCTGCAGCAAAAAATTAGCTAAGTATGAGTAGATAGGATTCGCCCTTGAAGCGCACCACAGATTGAACTAAAACTTATCAATTGAGAAATTGAAAACTAGAATTGCTTTGTAAACCTTCGTTTTAACTTTATATTATTTAATATTTACGCTGACCTATCACATAAAAAATGCGTTTGTGGTCTAAGTTACATGTTTAGTACCAGAGATTAATTTGTATTTACTATAAACTAGACTCGTATCAAGTTATAAAAATATAATAAAGTTTATAACTTTATAAATAGCAAATAAAGTATAGCGCTAAAGATGTTGCCGGGAAACAAAACCGATTATTTTATAAAATATTTAAAAAATACGCTGAGGTTTAAATATCAAACCTACAGCACCAGACATTTAGTATGAGATAGTAGATAGTATAAATTTTAACAGTTATTCGTATCTTTTTGATATTATAATTTAGGCACCATTTTAGAGTTCCTTTCGTTACAATAATGCTTAATCGCTTTAAAGTTAAATTATAAAAAAAAATCCGTACATATTTACAGCTGATGCTCTAAAAATAAAATAGACGCTTGTAAAGATTCCTTTTTATCCCATGACGTAGCAATGACGTATTACTATAATTTGTTGAGATTTATGTAGCCTTTGTACAGTAACAGTAGAATCCGCCCCCGGAGATTGATAGTACAAATAAATATAGAAAATAATAATAGTAATTGGATAGAGGTAGATTTTTCGCGCCATTGAGAAACAGATGTAGTCCTAGTTTTTTCGTAGTTATTTAAATTGTCAGTTTTGGTAGCATTTATTACAGTTTTGTACAGTCAAAGTGCACAAATAAGTAATCATGTAGTAATTATAGGCTTGAGTAAAAAGGCCACCACGTTGCTTAAGATCCTGGCATGACTTTCTTTGACGACTAATACCAATTTTTGAACAATTTAAACTCGATTTGGATAAATCGGGTACCTTAATCCAAATTTCAACTTAACTTGAAAATAAAATAAACTAAAGACCTCTTGCACTTTCATGGGTTAGATATTTCTTATATGGGGTTAAATCCTTATAAATGAAAAAAATAATCGCAGCTCTGAGTTACACGTGTACTTGGTTTACGTAAAGAGTATTTTTATATAAAATATTCCGCGTTACAGACGTCAGTTATTCTAATGATTTTTTTTTATCTTTTAGATATAGTCAATTTTTCACGAAGATGATAGATATGTATAGTCTGTTGCAAATGGAAGGTAAAAAGCAGTCATTGACCTTTGAAGGCAAAACAGGATTAACCAAGATTTCTTGAATCGTTTTAAACAAATGGGAGTTTTTTATATTCTTTTGTCTTCCTATGCATTTTATCTAATACACATTAGCGAAAAAATGTTAACTCATTAATCAAGAAAATTCAATAACTATTTGACTTACTAATATATTTTTCTGATATTCGAACCCGACAAAACTTATCCGTAATATAGCTGAGGATCATCCCGATAAAGTCTGATTTCGTCGCAGTGTAATTCTGTTTTTGTCAAACTTGTCTTAATCTTGCTGCAACTTTAATAAAATAACAAACTACAGGATTTTGTAATTGCTGTAAAAAAATAGTATAAATTTTCGTCTCGAAACCTATAATTTTGGTTTCTACAAATAAGAACCAGTTTTCATTTAGCTATATCTTTGTTCGTATCGGACCTTATGGTATTGTACATATTGTTATACCTACTTGTTTTTTTGTTATGTTTAGGTCATGCAATATTTTTTTTACAAAAATGTGTACTTTTGAATTATTTGCGAAAAACCACCTGAAAATTGAAAACTTTGTATATTGGTTAACGATTTGAAACTTTCACTAGTGGATCAGTCAAAAAGTATTAGTGAACTTTAGATAAAACTTTAAATAACAACCATTCCTTAACAATTGCCTTACTTACGTTACAAAAATCATCCCCATGAAAAGGTGACATCAACCCTTTGAGTAAAGCCAACCATCGGTTCAGGGTTAACTTTGTAGTAAAACCTCCAGAGAACCTAGTCCCAAATTTTTAATCGAATGATTATGTGAAAAACTAGGCATGGATTTCACTACTTATTTTTTTAAATTTAATAATACACTTTATCGACATGTAAAAGGCAAATTTTTAAAATTATAATTTGAGTGATATAATAATTAAATAGGTACCTACATTTAAATCTTTATTTAATTTAAAATAACTTAGTTGTGATTGTGTTTAATGCGAAAAATATTTATGAATTAGTTTAATATTTTATTATGTAATAATAAAATACTAAAGTTACAACCCTTAGCGTCAACGCAAGTTTAGGTTAATTACACACAATGGTGGTTATTCTGTTGAGCACTCAATAAACTAATTTTAATTTAAAGCTATCTACTTCCAACGAAAGTAATAGAAACAAACAAAAAACTTTTTGTGCTGTCAGATTAGTCCGTACACTACGTTTCTACAAAATTGTTATCTATTACATAGAATCTTTTAATTAAAACGACAAAGTTTAACATGTCCAACATGTCCAGACTAATCTGACATGTTTTAAATGTTCCATCTCTTTTGTTTTGTTTCATTTGAAAAAGATAGCATGCATGTAACATAAGTTTAGTTTGTAAAGAGCAAAATCACCACAAATAACTCGGCAATTGCCCGTGCGTAAACTGCTGTTCTAAGTATAAAGTAACGAAAGATTATGCAAAAAAATTGTTAAGGGTGAGTAGATAGGACTCGCCCTTGAAGCACCGATTGAACAAAAATGAACAGTTGAGAAATTTAAAACAATAATTACTTAATAAACCCTTGTAATAACTTCACACTCACATTTTTGTAATACTAATTTAAAAACACAGTTTTTATTAGTTAAGTTTAATTACCTCATTTGGTAAAATTGGACGAAATTATTCAAAATAATAATAAATAATTCTTATCAGCTATAAACCTAACCTAAGCTTTAGATTACATTTAGCAACATCGATAATATTATGAGCAATCAAAATAAATGAAAATAGTTAAAATTGTTTGAGAACAAAAAATTGAATAAAGGTTATCCTTGAAATATAAACATCACTTCGCAGATTTTTTTCAGATTTTATTAAAAGGAAAAACACCCAGTACACTGTTTTGTTATAATTATATATAATATATAATAACTATTCAACCAATTATATTTCTAAGTCTTTCTCAGAAATCACTTTCGCTAATGACGGAAACCTTATGAAAATTTGTTTAGAAGGTTTTGTGTTTATACCCTGAATCTTTCTGAATTTAGCATACAGAAAGATCCCGGGGAATTATGTTGATTACAATATTTACGTACTGCAAGATTGATTAAACATAATGAAAAAACTAATGTAGGTAGATATTGGTGCCCGGAGAGACGTAGGTTGATATTCCACGAGTGTCCAATCCAATGTTTCCAAAACCAGAGTGTTTGAATGAAAAAAATTAATGTGGAGGAAGTTGGACACGGATACAAAGATTG
>NJDD01009101.1:11396-57999 GCA_002245505.1 Calephelis nemesis
TAACTAAATAAAAAAATTATCTAAATCCTCTTTAATGTTATCAGAAATATCCATAATTTTCAAAAGAACATTTTACCCTAATAAACATCTAAATTGAACAATAGCAACTTGGGTCATATCTAGCCGAATAGAATGTTTTGAACACATCTGTTGACCATGTTGTGTTGAAAGTTAAAGTTACTCGACAAGTAAATAAGTTAATCGCTACTCAGTCCGACCTATAAGTTACTGGGCAGTTTAAGTGATGAGTAGTGTTACTTGATGAGTGTGAAACGCAAAAACGTGTTTTACTTTGTACTAGACTTCTAAGTAGCCTGCTTAGAACTTTACTTAGATATTGTGAAACATAGCCTAAGAATGGTATGTTATAATAACAATAAAAATGTTATTGCCATATTTTGTATTTAAATAATAGTGTATTTCACGTCTTGATCTATTTGACAACCTAAACGATTTTGCATTTGAATTTCATTGATGATTTTTTTTATTATCATTCTAATTAATTTAATTATATAGCGACTGGCAATTCGGTAAATTGTGTAAAATGTTTTTCCGTTTTTTGGGAAAAATTCCTAAATTGACAACATCGTTGTTTTCTAATACATAGGCATCGGTTGTCTCTTACCACAGGATAACCGTGTGCTCGTACGCCGACTTAATATAACTTAATATAATACTTGTCTTGCAGTAATTATGCAAACTCCTATAGATATCTTAAAAAATATATCGTGCTTTATCATAAATATAAAATTCCCGTGTCACAAAGTTAGTTATTGTACTCCTCTGAAACGGCTTCATCGATTCTCATGAAATTTTGTGAGCATATTGGGTAGGTCTGAAAATCGGCTAACATCTATTTTTAATAACCCTAAGTGATGAGGGTAAATCGCAGTAAAAAAATAGCAGAACAACGTCTGCTGGGTCAGCTAGTGTTAATAAAAAAATCCATCCGCAAGACGTTGTATCAGCTCTGAAAGCAAAAGCAAACATAGGGCATTTTTTAAGAAATTTATAAATTGTATTATTTTGAGGGAAACTGAGCATTGACATCAAATGTTTATTTGAATTCATTATTTTATAGAACTAAGTTTTGACCGTATTTAATGCGAATAACATTTATGAATTAGTTTACTTCTTTATTATGTAATAATAAATAACTAAAGTGACAACCCTAAGCGTCAACGTTAGTTTAAGCTAATAACACACAATAACTCGCAAATTAGCCGTAGAGAAACTGGTTTTCCTACAATACAAGACAAAAATTCTTTTTTGTGCACAAAATATAGATAAATTGCAAATACTTCAAATAATTACTAAATACTAATAACTTAAACTAAAAGATACACAAAAGAGGCCTTATCGCCAAAGCGATCTTTTCTAGACAACCCTAGGGTATGGAACAAGATAGAGCGAGTTACTGTGTAATAATGCTCTTAAAAATATAAAAATGCATTTAATACTAGACAAAATAAATCATCCTAAATTCAAAAGCCTGTTTTAATTATAGGTATATGGTATGAATTTAGAACAAGCAAGAAACGTCAAATGCAACCCAATTACAGTGAACGTAGAAAATTACACTTTAACATAATTCTGAAAACATTAATATTTGGAGCTCTCCTTATATCTACGGGGAGAGAATTCTAAAGCCTCCCTGCCTGCGAGTTAAAAGAACGGCTTCAGTGACAAGTGTTTCAAGAGGGAATTTGAAGAGAATAATTATCACTAGACCTGAGGATTTTTACCTCATTGTTACAAAACTTAAGAAAGTATCTTTACGCCCACATTCCAGAACGAGTAGGCAGAGGCACAACCAGGACACCCACGACTTAACTGAAAATATACATTTTCTATTTTCAATTATAAGGGGTAATGTTAAACATACAACATCAGGCAAATTATGTCAGACAATGAAGAGAGCGTAAGAGTTTTTTTTATGAATACTTCAATTACTCCACCACTTTAAAGTGTTTTTCGTCACACAAAAATGTGCATACTTTATCGTTTGGTAGTAATTAGTTTAAAACTAAATTTAAAAAATTAACCCGTACATGTTTAAAGATGATCTAAAAATAAACTTAAGGCTTTTATGGATTCTTTTTTATCCAATGACGTGGCAAAGTATTGTAGTCTTTGGTGGCAATGACGTCTTACTAACATTTGTTGAGATTTATGTTGCCTTTGTACATTAATAGTGGATTCCGCCCCCGGAGATTATTAATCATAGAAATAAATGTAGAAAATAATTACAATATTTAACTAAAGGCAGGTTTTGGCACAATCTAGAAAAAATATGGTCGTAGCTTTTCGCAACTTTATTTATTAAGTAACATTGCTTGGCACACTTATAGTTTATGTGTAGGAGAAGTACAGAACGCTAATGGTTTATAATATAATGCTTAAGAAGTACATTAAATTAATAAATAAAACGTTACCCACACTACCATGCATTTGTCACACTCAAATAAATAAGTTGATGATAACGATAAAAGATCACAGATGGCGCACTAAAATTTTGGAAACAAAGTAGTTGGTCTTGAAAAATGAAGATGGTGTTCTTATCAACAAGATATTAAAATTTATTATGGGCGGATTTCGACCTCCGGGCGACCACTAGTTTTAATAATAGTGTGTTTTGCGTTTAGAAATTGTTATCCTAAATTTTTATTTTTAAACAATATTACACACCTACACGTTTGTTTGTTACACCTACACGCAAAAACTAAACGGATTTTCATAAAGTACATAAAGGGTAACTTGAATTAATACATAGGATAGTTTTTCTCTCGATAAAATGTTCATGTTGGAAGCTTCGTATTAATTATGTTCTCTAGGTGTTATAGCCGTCGACACCGCCCACAGATGTTTAATCTACGATTACTTGTTCGTAATAGTATTTTAAACCTCTAGGTTTATTAAGTCTACCACTGACGTCATATCCCGAAAATCTTGTTTATCTGGTATAATCCAAACTCAAGTTATGAAGGTTCAAAAATACGACGAACCGCTTCGAGAAAAGGTAGGTAGCGCCCTTGCGCTTGCTCTTCGCTTGGCTCGTCTTGGCGGGGGCACTACCGTGCACCCAGATACAAAATAAAAAGTGATAGTTACAGTATAAGCTTAATATTTTTTTATGTTTTTTAAATATTTTAATTGATCCATCATTTTGGAGTTCGTTTCTTCATACCAAAATGTGCATGAAAATGCTTAACCGATTGTATTAAATAGTTTAAAATAATAATTCGAAACAGAAATTAAATTAAAAATTTAAGAAACCCACGACAAGAACTTATTTTCCCTTTAAAAAGTAAAAAAAATTGCAAACATTTAGTTAATGTCCCCACTTTCACCCCCCACAAATTTTAAACGGCTCAACCTATTTTCATCAAACGTGTCTTAGAACACTGTTACCTTTAATACAAAAAAAACTAAATTGAAATCACTGCCTCCGTTAGGGAGTTATGATGCCACAGACAGGCAGCACACAGACAGACACGTAAAACCTATAACACCCCTTTTTTTGAAACGGGGATTAAAAAATAAACCGTGCTTATTTTAGATGACCTCAAAATGCAATAAAGGCTTGTAAAGGTTCGTTTTTATCCTTTGACGTGGAATTGAGATTTTACACTCGGAAGTCAATGGGTTTTACTATCATTTCTTGAGATTTATGAAGTCTTTGCACAGTAACAGTGAATTCAACCCCCGGAGATTGATCATAGCAATAATAGATCGTAGAAATTATGACAATAACTAACTATAGGCAGAGGAGTTTTAAAAATATGGTCGTAATTTTTGAAGTGAAAACTTCTTTAACGGCGTTGTGCACTATTTTGGAATGGTAAAAACTTATAAACTCCAGTCAGCAGAATAAGAAAGCGCAGGGCGTTTGCGCGAATGTTCGTGTTGTCATGTTTGTGTACGATAGCTCAATAAATGAACATTCTATTCTACCACATAAATGATAGTACTTTCATACTGATAAGTAAACCATTCCAAAATATCAAAAATGCAACATTAATATTCAAGTTTTCATTTTAGCCGGCACTCCCGGAATGCAACCCGTCTTTTTTGTATGTAAAAGGTCAACGAACAAACTTCTTTTTTGGAGTGACAATTGCCCGGTTCCTATATTCAAGAAACGAGTCGTTTTGAATACGAATGGTTGCTTTTTATACGAATAGTACAATATCTAACTACAGTCGTTCGTTTTCGATTGTTAACCCCAAACATTTTGTATGACAATATATAACGCTTCTTTCCTTTTAGACAAACTACCATTGGTTTGTAATAACGGTTTACGAAACGTTGATTACAGGAACCGGGCTTAAGTATTGCCTATCTCGCGGTTTTTATAACTTCACCGAGCTTACACCGAACAAGCGCATCGCTATCCTGATGGTAAAAGATAACCGTTTCCTATAGACACCATAGATGTTACAAGTGCGTCGCTGTCCTGGGGCCGGGATGTCAGGCCAATTGTGCAAGTCTACCTACTACCTTACCTTCCTACCTTACCTAACCGGAACATGACAGAGTCATTCTGGCGGCAGGAAAAGGTAACGCCGATACCTATCCGGGCAAATTGCTGCATTGCACTCTCCCACCAGTCGAGGCTTTTCGTAACTCTTTAACTTCGTGTACATATTGAGTCAATTTTGGTGGAAATTTAGAACGATTTCATTCTGTTAAAATGCGCAAGTGAAGTAATCTTGAAGAAATTTGTGTATCGTGTATTTTCTTTTTCCCGCCAAATCTCAATAACTGAGCTTGAGTGAGGTGAACAGTACTTTACTCAAGACCCTGACATGACTACGAAAGACTTTTTTAAGTCCGATTTTGTTAAATAGGGAAACTTGATTCAAATTTCAACTTGACTGTGGTATAGTGATGCAGAAAATAAAACAAATAAATAAATAAAACATATAAAAGGCCGCTTGCACTTTCATAGGTTAAATATTTAACTATGGGTTGGTTTCTAACAAAGGGTTTAATCCCCAAAGATAAAAAATATCCGCACTGCTACGAACTAAGAACTAAGCAATTGTCGGGGTAATTATTTTTTTTTGATTTTCGTGTTGTATGTATACTATTTATGACGTATTGACGTCAGCACAGTACCAATAGTGACGGCCGTTCTCAGAGTCGTCAATTAAGACTTAACTTAGTAATTTTGTATAGAAAATGTGGACATAATGTCTGATTAAAATATAGTTGACGTTTTTGAGTGCGACCGCTAAAGCATTTTTATACTAATTAGTGATTTCAATCAAATAAAATACGGATGGTAAAATACTAGTACGAACAAGTAATCGTAGATTAAACTTCCGTGGGCGGTGTCGACGGCTATAACACCAAGAGAACATAATTAATACGAAGCTTATATTACTGATGGTATGAATGGTTAATAAAAATAACAACACGTTACGCTTTGAGCACGATCCAGACGCGACGGTTGTAACCACGTTTTCCAACAAAGGTCACCTTAGTGGAATTTATGTTTCCGTTGTTTCTTCCACACGGATTAAATCATAAGATGTAATCTCCGCGTCATCATTCTAGGGGTTCCACACGGATTAAATCATTGGTCGTAAACATTGGTTTGAATCTGTGTGGCACGTAGATTTAATGCAAATTTTGATTTGTTTCAAACAAACCAAGGTCACCTTTGTGAAAGGTGTAATTGGGGCGTGATTACAACCGTCTGACAGTCAACTTAACAGTCTTGTCATATTTAACGGATTTGGATACGCTTAAATAAAATAGCTGCTGTGTATTTCTACATATAACTTTAACATGTTTGAAATTATGTTAAAAGGTTGAAATAAATAGGCTTATATAGCGGTACATATTATACTTTGTTATGTGTTTTTTTAAAATAAATGATAAATGGATTTAAACGTTAGTATAACTTTATGATACTAACTTTGTACTTCATTAGGTATACATTTTACGAAGTCTTTAAAACAAGTGAAGAGTTAAATAAAGTGAATTAACGCTAGTTAGACGCTAACTCAGTGTTAAATAAACCCAGAAACGTGCAAGTGGCCCTTAGCGGATTTTTAACGATAGGCAACATTTAAAACAGTTGCAAATCAATCGAGTTCTTTCCTAGTATGGAGTTTAAAAGAGTTGTTGCGATTTAAAAAGTTCTGAAAGTTAAACTTGTTAATTTACCAACTTTGAAAAAGTAAAAGAAAAAGTTCTTAAAAAAATACTTCATAAAATAGGCCCAAATATTTCTGGCACATCTTACTTCCCAGGTGGGACCATTGCCATTAAATCTGAAATTAAAGGTGGAAGCCAAGGAAAACTAATAAAATTTCTCAACTTTAGCCGACTCCAAAACATGTTTCTACAATGCATATATTTTTTAGAAGTACAACTACACGATTTTTCCATAATTTGTAAACCAATTTTATTTTATTTTTATTTAAAAGAACCTACTCCTAGGTGGTCCCAGCAAAACTGAATCTGATGATGGAAATCCAGAGAAATCGAGAAACATTCCCTCCCAGAGAAAGTTGAAACATGGGGTCAGTTTTAGCCATACATTTAGAAAGTACAAAATCAACAATGCGTGGGAGCGAGTAGTCCTTATCAGGTACAAATTGCCTAAGGGGAAAAGAGAGAGTGAGCCAGGTACCTATGTGACAATAATTATGTGAGTGCGAGCCCATAGCGTCCCCGTCATACCAGGTCGCTGTGAAACTTGTAAATTTGTTCTTACGATTAAAAAATATTATAATAAATCACATCGCCCTGGTTTGGTTTAAATATTGGCGTCAAGTAGGGTTGCGTGTTGTCAGCACGCTTGTTTATCTTGTATTTGGACAAATGTCTTCAAAGGTTAAGATCGTTGGTTGTGTGACGTATGGGTGACCAAATGGTAAACTGCTTTGGGCTCTACGCTATCTGAGCTGCAAACAATAGTAATAGTTATGGAAGGCGATTGTAAAGAAAGGGGCTTAAATTTAGGTGATGTAGCCAGAACGGATGTAAGAGTATTAGTCGATGATGTAGTGTTGGAGCAAGTGAATGAAAATGTATGTCTTGATTGTGCTTTTGGCAGGGATAGAAGATTCACCGCGGATGTTGAAAGGAGAGTGAGTGTAGAGAATAATGTGAATGGAGCGTTAATATAGTTATAATAGCGTTAATTAAGCTAAATTAGCTAGACTCGCTTTGCATAATTCTGTGTTTATCCCAACGTTGTCATGTGGAAGCGAAAGTTGGGTATTTCAGAAGAAGCATGAGAGGAGGATAAATGCGGTCGAAATGAGAGCACTACGGAAAATCTGTGGTGTAACTCTCGCTGACTCCATTCGTCACAGTGTGGTCGAGAAAGAGAGAGGATTGAAAGAAAGTGTTGGTGTCAAAATGAGAAGGGCCATGCTCCTCTGGTTCGGAGGTGTAGAATGAATGACAGATGAAATATTGACAAAGCAGATAATCAATGCGAATGTGGTTGGATGTAGGTACCCAGGGAAACCAAGGTCGACATTTATCCGAGGGTGGTGTCAAGAGTCTCGAAAATCACATTCCGCCGGTTTTGGAAAGCAAGACAGGTCTATCAGGATCATGTAGTTTATACGATTACGGATAAGTCCTACGATTTAGTTTCCGTGGGCGGTATTGACGGCTGTACCACCAAGAGAACATAACTACTACGAAGTTTACATTACTGATACTATGAATGGTTAGTAATAATAATTATACATTATATCCTTATTCTGGAATTTAAATAGCAGTGTGTTTTACGTCTCGATCTATTTGACAACTTAAAAATTTTTGGACATTCCATTTAATTTATTTTGTATTGACTAGCAATTCGATAAATAGTTAAAAACTTTATCCCCAACTGTTAGGGAAAAATCCTAAATCGACAACATCGCAGTTGTCTATAGGCCTCGGTTGTCTCTTTGAGACAGAACTCGCGGATCAATTTTTACCCGCGCCCGCGGCGGTCGCGGTTCTGTGGTTTTATTTCAAAACTCACGAGTCTGGTAATCAAATAATAGCGGTCCCGCAGTCGCTGCGTGTGAAATTATCGGCCGCAAACTTGGCGGTTGATGATCGCACGGCCGGCAGTTGCGCTTAGATAATCAGTACAATTAGCACGAAGTAGTCGCCCGCCAAGCGATCGCTAAGGCCGCGGTCGCAACCCGCCGAGATGGCGGGAGATTGCCAGACAGACTAGTACTCATCATACAAGACTACTTAGCGAATCTCAAATTCAGATTTTGCGTAGAAGGTGCTCTCTCTAGGAGTAGGATCACTCTCACTTTTTTTTATATCTAGTACACCATCGACGTGCCCCGACAGCCGTGCCTCCACGTCTTTATTCATGTCCACGGCTCTATGTATCTTACCATCGCAGAGATAAAATAGGCAACATCCTCTGTAACAAGGCCACTTTCCTGGGTGACTGGTACAGGCAGTGGCGAAGTGGTAATTTTTAATCGAAGCTTCAGACCCAGCGAATGGATGAGATCTCGTTGAAATCTGTGTGTCATCAAAATATATGATAAATAGAGTGATCCCCTGGGAACAATCAACAAAATACGTAGGGGTCACTCAGACAGTGACATGTCGTTCGAAAATAAAGCTGAGTTCCTACTTAGCCGTCTCTATTATCTTATCAATAAAAATAGTGAAATGTCACTTCGCAACAAAGTGACACTCTATAAAACACGTGTCCAATTATAGCTTACGCAAGTGTAGCTTTCGCACATCCCTTCCCAACCCATCTTAAAAATTTACAAGTAGTACAGATAAGGTGTATGCGTATTGCCACCGGTAGTCCGTGGTTCGTACGTAACGATGCCTACATCGCGATCTAGATTTACCTACAATAGCGCAGCAATTCAAAGAGCTACCAGAAAGTTACTTTGAAGTAACGGCTGCACACCTAAACTCGCTGTTAGCTCCCACGTGTGTTTATACACCGGCCGCAAACCTGCCCAACAAATTTAGAAGACCCCGTCACGTTCTATCGGGTCCTACGAACCCAATAACTGTGGCAAACGCGAGCCACCCTCCCAACCCAAACACAAACACAAACTATCAAGACACTACACTATACTTGACAACGAAGATCTCTCTTGCAGCCGGCGCCACACGCCGAGCGACGAGCCACTACTCCTCCATCAAATCCACCTAGTAACCACCAATCTCGAGTTGGTGCACCAAGCACCAAGTCGAGATTCGGTCTCCCAGAAGACAGCCCTTGGTGCTGACGTTATAGGGAATAGTCCAATCCATATAAATAATAATGATGTCTCGGGCTGAGCTCTGTGCTCGGCCCACACAGCTCGGTGAAGTTGTAAAAACCGCGAAGTTGGCAACACATTAGTCATTCAAAACAAGCAAGGGACCTGACGAGAAGATAACATGTAAGTATGTATGTACTAATACTGATAAAAAATGTTGTTATTAAAACGCAAGTTTAATGGTCGAACTTTCGTAGTCGTACTACGAAAGTTCTACGATTAAACTTGCGTGGGCGGTATCGACGGCTATAACACCAGGAAAACATATCTAGTAAGCAGTTTTTATTACTGATATTATAAAATAGTTTGTAGTAATGATAAACACAATTAAACATTAATTTCATGTTTAATTATTTCAATAAATGTGTGTGTTGTGTCAACAAATTTAGAATTTTAATACAAAATTTATCAAACTTTTTGTCTGTTTTTACTTTATTTATTTATTTAACGTATTGGCATATGATTTTATTGATGATTTAAATTTTTTGATCATACTTAGTAATTAATTTAAAATGACTAGCATTTCCATAAATGGAAATTGTTTCCACATTATTTGGGGAAAATTCCCTAAATGACAACATCGTTGGCGTCTATAGGCCACGTTTGTCTAAAGAGTATTACTGTCAGGAGACGCACAGACTACACCCTTAGGAGAAGCCTGTGCTTCTACGCTGATCTAAATGGCATGTATGTAAGTTAGTATAAGACAAGTTTGTATATGTTTAAAGTACCCGTCACGAGAAGCTGTAAATTATGTAAACAAACGTTCGGGAATCAACAACATTTGGTTCAAAATAAAAAGTATTTTTTTTAATATTTAAAAATAAATTTAATTAACTAATTATGTAAATATGTATAATAAATTACGTATCTTTTGACGTTTTTTCGTGGCAAATTGATTTCTTTAGATGTACTGGGTACTGGCTCCATTGTTAGTACACAATAACAAAAAGGGAACAATAACGATAAAATTAAGGCAACAATTAACAAAACTAACAACAATAATTAAGTGATAACGAAAAGATAACAAAATCAAAAATAACAACCATATCCGCAATTTTAACAAAGCAAAAAAAAAAGCAATGAAAAGCGTCCCGTACCAAGAAACTCAAACGTCAGTCGTTAGATATGATCCGACTAAATTAGGTAGGTTGTTACTTTCATATAACCCGTCTATATTTTTATTTCGATTGAATATGGTCAGTTCATTATTGTCTCGAAGTAAAAACAATTACTTGGTAAAAGATGTTTGTTTACATAATTTACAGCTTCTCATGACGGGTACTTTAGTGCCTATTTATTTATCACATCCACATACAACAATGTTAATAATTTTATAAATAATAGATCAAATATACCGCTAAAGATGTTGCCAGGAAATAAAGCCGGCTGACTTCTAAAATGTTTAAATAAAATAGCCAGAAATGTTAATATCCAACATACAGTATCAGACAATTGTAAATACGGACTATAATATCTTTCCGTGTTTTTTTTAAATATTTCAATTGATTCACTATTTTGGGGTGCCTTTCATCAGACCACATAGTGATATATGCACTTTTGCATGGAAATGCTTTATCGGTTGGTAGGTATTAACTTTGTTCAACATTAAGTTTTAAAACTTCACCCATACAATATATTTGCAGATGATCTTAAAATGCATTTCTTTTTATCAAATGACGTGGCATTTGTTGAAATTTATGTAGCCTTTGTACAGGAGTAGTGAGATTCCGCCCCCGGAGATAGATCGTAGAAATAAATATAGAAAATATAACAATGTTTTAAAAGAGGTAGAAGTTTGGTGCCATCGAGAATTTGATACGGTAGTCAATCAACTCAAATCAAAATATCAAATCAATCAATCAACTTCCTGAAGGCACCAACTTATTATATTATTATAATGTATAATAATATTATTATAATTAGTCAATTTTAGTGTCATTTAATTTTGGTCACTTAAAATGCACAACCGAAGTAATTACGAAGAAATGAGTTCGAACAAGGAGGCAACCACTTTACCCAAGACCATGACATGACTTTTTGGCCGACTAATGACAATTTTTAAATAATTTAAGGCCAATTTTGTTAAATCGAGTATCTTGACTAAAAACGCCTGCACATACACAGTTGAATCCCCACAGACAAAAAAAATGCAGCTCTGTGTCGCACATGTGTTTGGTTTACGTAAAGCTTTGAGTATTAGAAAAGAGATTTTTTAAAATATTTTAAACACAGTCGTCACATGAAGAATTCTTTGATCCTTTAGCTGTCAATTTATTTCATTGTTGGATGAAAATGATAGATATATACAGTCTGTTCCATACGCAAAAAAAACGGCCATTGAACTTTGAGTGCAAAACAGGGCTAACCAACATTTTTTGAGTTATAAATTTTATTCAATTGACTTGCAGAGATTATGCAAATTCCTAGAAATATTCTTCTGTCTTCCTATACATATTAGCGGAAAAATATTTACTCATTAATCAAGAAATCTCAATAGCGACTGGACTTTTATTCATAAAATTAGTTAGGTAGACCCCCGATAAAACTTGTCGGTAATGTATCTGAGGTTCATCACGATTACGATTATGATTAGTATATTGGTTACGATTATGGAATAATCACGTCCCATAACACGCCACTAACAGCCATAAAAAACCCGAGCTGTTGATATTTGAATTATACAATACCTAAATCGTTCATATCCGCAAAGTCAATTGGGAGATACAATTGTATGAGGATTTGCTTACATGCATACATATTATAAAGTTGCATAAAATCGCGAGATCAGCAACAAATTAGTCATTCAAAAAAAAATCATACATACTACACACACATTCATACACACACACATTCATACACACACTTATACACTCACACATACAAATATACGCGTGAAACGTTGCTGGTTTCACTTTCATTTTCATTTAAATTTCAATGACGTAGATATTATTAAAGCTTCATAACGCTTATGCTCCCTTGGTGTTATAACCATAAATTCCGCCTACATAGAGAAATTATTCAGAGAACCTATTGGGTAACTCTTAAAGTAACTCCTGGATTAGAGAAACTCATGGAGCGTTGTTACCCGCGCCCGTTTTTATTTCAAAACTCACGAGACGGGTAATTTTTGTAGACTCGCAGCCGCCGCGGTTGAAATTATCGCCCGCAAGCTTGGCAGTTGACTATCGGGCGGCCTGCGGTTGTGGTTAAATTATCAGTATATATAGTATGTGCAATATAAATAGTAATAACAGTACAATATAAATGGTCGCCTGCCAAGCGACCGCAGAGCGCGCGGTCGCAACCCGCCAAGTCGCACGATTAACGGGCAGACGACCGCTGCCGCGGGAACCGCAAACAACTGCGGGCGCTGCGGGTGAAAATCGCGTCGTGAAATGTGATCTTTTTGCATATAAATCTACATAAAGGATACAAGGAACATGTACTTGCCTAAACTTTTATCTTATATATATCTTGTGTCACGACGTATATTGCCGATAAACTCCAAAACTACTGAACCGATTTCAATCAAATTTCACATGTACCCGTATTTTGGTCTAACTTAAAAGATAGGATAGGATAGATAGAACATCTCAATTATTCACTTATGTCGTGAATGTAAACGATTAAAATGTATTAATTAATTGTTTCTTTCCTGATTAGTTTTATGAAGTTCTCATAGATGGCGGTGTACGTTATATTATTTATATATTTGCTATAGAACATTGGTGCACTTCTATTATATTTTATACCCGTGCGAAGTCGGGTCGGACCGCTAGTAAAATGTATATGCTTAAACATATAATTGGCCAGTCTATACACTTGAAGTATGCCGTACCTCCAGTTGAAGTTAAGAAGAAGAAGAAGGACTTCTAAAATGTTTTAAAAAAATAGAGTTAATATCCAACATACAGTATCAGACAATTATTGTAAGTACGGAATATAATACTTTTCAGTGTTTTTTCAAAATATTTCAATTGATTCACTGTTTTGGAGTGCCTTTTATCACACCACACAAATGCTAAATAGGGTGGTATTAACTTTTTTCAACATTAAATGTTAAAACTTAACCCGTACATAATATTTGCAGATGATCTTTCTTCTTTCTTTAGGTTTTGGCCTATACGTCAGTATTTTGCCATTAGTCGAGTAGAAATTTATATCAATTTTTATCAATTATAGTTAGTCATTATTCATAAGTCGTCAGTAAGTCATGACAGGCTCTTCGGTAAAGCGGTGGCCTCATTATTCAAGCTCATGTAATGACATTTGGCGGCAACAAGGAAATACACGATACGCTAATTTCTTTATGATTATTTCATTAGTGCACTTTCACTGAACAAAATTGTACAAAATGCCACCCAAATTGACTAATTTCACTCAATCTCAACACGAAATTCAATATTTATGAAAAAAATTCAACCATTTTTTCTCTCGATGACGCCAAAACTCTGCAGATGATCGTAAAATGCAATAAAGGCTTCCATTTCTTTTTATCCAATGACGTGGCATTGACGAATTACTATAATTTGTTGAAATTTATGTAGCCTTTGTACAGTAAAAGTGAATTCCGCCCCCGGAGATAGATCGTAGAAATAAATATAGAAAATATACTTAACAAAGTTTTAAAAGAGTTAGAAGTTTTGAGCATCGAGAAGTAGATATGTTGCTAGTTTTGACGTAATTATTTCATTTCGTGTACATATTCAATGAATTTAGTCAATTTTAGTGACATTTAATTTTATTCAGTTAAAGTATGCAACCGAAGTAATCATGAAGAAATGAGCTTGAACAAGGAGGCCACCACTTTACGCAAGACCCTGACATGACTTTTTGGCCTACTAATGGCAATTTTTAAATAATATAAGCCCGATTTTGTTAAATCAAGTGTCGCGATCCATATTTCAAATTGATTTGAAAATAAAAAAAAACTAAAAAACTTTCATGGATTAAATATTTAGCTTTGAGTCTGTTTCTTATACACGGTTAAATCCCCACATGTAAAAAAAATCGCAGCTCTGTGTCGCACATATGTTTGGTATACGTAAAGCTTTGAGTATTAGATAATAGTATTTTTAAAAATATACGGGTCGTAACAAAGTCGTCACATGAAGAATTCTTTTATCCTTTAGCTGTCAATTCATTTCAATTTTGTATGAAGATGTACAGTCTGTTCCAAACGCAAAAAACGGCCATTGAACTTCGAGTGCAAATCAGGGATAATCAACATTTTTTGAGTTATTAAAAAAAAGGGTGTACTTTTTATTCACTTGACTTGCAGAGATTATGCAAATCCCTCTGTAAAAAAGTTCTGTCTTCCACTACTTATTAGCGGAAAAATATTTACTCATTAATCAAGAAATCTCAATAGCGATTGGACTTTTAAAAATAAAATTTGTCCTGTAGTCCCCCGATAAAACTTGTCCGAAATGTAGCTGAGGATCATTACGATTACGATTATGATTGGTATATTGGTTACGATTATGGATAATCACATCCCATAACACGTAACTAACAACCATAAAACACCCGAGCTGTTGATACTTGACTTTGACAACCCCTAAATGGTACATATCCGTAAAGTGAATTTGAGATATGAGGATTTGCCTACATGCATACATACTACACACACATTCATAGAAACTCTTATACCCAACATACAAAGATATGCGTGAAACGTTGCTGGTTTCACTTTCACTTTCATTTAAATTTCAATGACGTAGATATTATTAAAGCTTCATAACGCTTATGCTCCCTTGGTGTTATAACCATAAATTCCGCCTACATAGAGAAATTATTCAGAGAACCTACTTACTTACTCTTGAAGTAACTGGGACTCTTGAAGCTCGATTTTTGCAGTATTGGGTATTGGAATCGTGTGAGTGAGTGTGTTATGTACTTTTGAGCACAACACTGAAGAACTTAAAGTTCGGCAGTTCAGAAAATGCGTTCCTATTATATTTACATATTATGTTTTATTATTTACATAATATATTTACATTTATTTATTACATTAAGTGGCCTACCGCTGTTCACTTAATGCACACACTTAATGTGCTAACGGTCATTACGTTACAACTCAAAGGCGTCAATTATGTTTTAATCAGTCATTAAGTTGGCATTTTTTCTTCAAAAATTATGAATTAGGTAATAGATTAAATTTTAATACCCCTCGGGATCCGATAACCGCGGCAAACACAAGCTTCCTTCCTAACCCAAACACAAACACAAACTGTCATGACACTACACTACACCGTCGCCGCCCGTCTCGGCGACGAAGACCTCTCTTGCGCCTGGCGCCTAACGCCGAACGACGAGCCAGTACTCCTCCATCAAGTCCACCTAGTAATCAGAGTCGAGGTACGGTCTCCTGGGAGACAGCCCTTGTAGCTGGCGTTGTAGAGAACCGTCAAATCCAACTAAATAATGATGTCTCAGGCTGAGCACTCTGCTCGGCCCACAAAGCTCGGTGCAGTTGTAAAAATAGCGAGGTTGGCAACACATTAGTCGTTAAAAGACAAACGTTCACATTGTTTTGTTTGAAATAACTCAGACCGTGCGCATATTATGTCGCAACGCATGCCCATTTGTATGTTTTACACAGTACGCTATTTTTTTTTACAGTTGAGAATTATTCCCGCAAAATTTTTACCTGCGCTGGCATTTTATCCAAGAACAGTAGGAGGTTGAAAGCTGGATCGTTTAGGAGAGACACGGCGTTGCGAATGATGGAGTGCAGACTGCTCTGGGCCGATTGCAATAGAGATGTTAGCCAGGTTTCTACGGAGCCTTCTGCACGCACGGGCCGCTCCAGTTTTATCTCCTCTCCTTCAGAAGACACTATGGCTATCATCTTATTGTATTCTGTAAAAGTGTCGACGTGTTAGCAGGACAGTTCTTTTTAAACTGCAAAAACCACTGTGGATTTTTTTAAACTAAATGAGTTTTTTTATGTTATAGGAAGGCAAACAAGCAGACGGATTTCCTGATGGTGAGAAATTCACGCCGCCTAGAGACACCAAAGATGGTGAGTTGCCAACCTGAGGTCAGGACCTCGATTAGACCTCGAACAAAAGTAAGTTTACCGGCTACCTTACCCTCCGAAACGGAACACGTCATGACGTTATGGCGGCAGGAATAGGTAAGGCGGTGGTACCAATCCGGGCGAGTCGCTGCGAAACTCTACCACCTAGTCAGATGTCACGGTGTTAGTGATGCCTGTGTGAGGCCTTTGCTCGCCTTTTACGAGCTGCCTGGCAAGAAAGGCAGATTGTCTATTCTGCTAAGGAGCCCGGACCAACACGGGGAAATTAACTAATTAAAAATTATTTTCAATATTTTTCTAAACTTTTTTTTTATTTTTTATTTCAGGAAATTTGGTATATTGTCATAGTGAAATGGCCACACCCGAATAAACCTTTACAAGGTTTTCGTTAGTGAAGATGAATGAACGTATTATTTTACGCCCTTCTATCGTTCTATATACGTTACCTGGTGGTTCATATAACCCATCTATTTTTCGGAATGGGCCTGTAGTCTAATATCATGTTATGCGTATATATACATTTATTTTTGAAAAATAAATCAAAAAAAGTTTTAAAGAGCTATCAAAGGGGCTTAGTGTAAAAATAGTATCATTAATAAGGCTAATAAAAATAGTATTAATAACAACATGGAATTTGAGAAGATAAGTAATTAAAAATTATATAAAGTTTTAAATGTTACATTTCAAATGATAAATTTAAAAATTAAAATAACCGCAGCTGTTATTTGAGTATGTCTTGAATTTATTTACCGTTTACCAAACACTTCGACTGATTTTAGTTGAGATTTTCATAAAAATTTATAATCTAACAATTTATAGTTCAGTTTTGAAATAAAAGAAGTATATTTTTGAACTCATATCTTTAACTATATGCGTTTCAAATTTCATAAAAATTGGCCAAGCGTAGAAATGTTACAGACAGATAGAATACAAGCTGTTACTGGCCGCTTCGCTGGTGTTTGAATCTTAAAAAGTATCATGAGTTTCTTTCAAGAATATGTAAACAAAGTTTAATAATGTTTGGTTATGTAATTTGCATGAAAGTGTAACAAACCAACTTACATTTATAATATTAAGTAGGTAGGAAATAATATTTCTTAAGTGTCATATTATCAATTAGCCGAACTGGCGAACTTCGTACAGCTTTATAGCTACTGACCATGCATAAGAAAAAAATAAATTTTGGTTTTCCTATGTACCACACTATTTTCCCAGATTTGTCTTCATATCAACCTTCTTCTTACTATAACTAAGACGACAAAAAAAGAGTTAGCAAATATTTTGCATCCATTCACGCCTAATTAGATGACCAAAGGAAATGAGGATTCCTTTTTTTTGTATGGACTAGCCGACCCGGCGAATTTCATATCGCTTTACATTATTAACAGCTACTAACATTAATGATATGGACAAAATAGAAGTGTGGTTTTTCTCACTTCCCCAGCAATTTTCTTCATTTTCCTCTTTATGTGATCCTTTTCCTGACAGTAGCCAAATAACAAAAATAGAATTAGCAATATTTCTCAATCCGTTCTTTGTGATGCAATGACCAAGCGAAATCATAATAATTAAAAAAAAAGTATCTTCACGCCCATATCCCCGAAGAGGTAGGCAGAGGCACAACCAGGGCACCCACGACTAGCCGAAGACACTAAGTCCCATAATGTGATAGGTGGAAAACCTATCGCCATAATAATAGCCATAATAATAATATAATAATTTAGAAGGTAATAAGGATATTTTGAGTCAGATTACTTTGTTTTATATTTCTAGAGATAAGTATATATATAAATAGTGTAAAAAAGGTTCTTTACGGCCATATCCCCGAAGGGTTATGCAGAGGCACAACCAGAGCAGGCCAGAGCAGGCCTAACCGAAGACACTTAGTCCCACAATATGATAGAAGGCCAGCTTATCACCAACCGGGCACATATCCAATCCCGGGCAACGTTACTTTTATTAGAAAATTAAAAATACACATTTTCTAGGGTTCTTGTTGCCCGACCCGAGAATCGCACCCGGGACCTCAAAAAGTCAAGCCCAACACCGGACCGCTAGACCACAGAAGCGTAACTAGTAATTACTGATACTTACCGATGTCATGAAACTTAACATATCTGATGTTATCAAATATCGACAGCAGATGGTTTTGGATCGTGTGGGAATCTGAAGCCTGTCCAAGAATCTCCAGTAAGGCTGGGTCCGAAACGAAAAAGAATCTTGGGAACATTGTCCTTTTCTTTTCCAAGTACCCACTTAAGCTTTTCTGACATAATTCCAGCTGTTCTTGTAAATGTGGCAGAAGCTGTCGTAGAAGATCGTCGCCCACACAACAAGAGACAACTCCTGGTGTTTCATGCGCTCTTTGCATAATCTTCTGCCATGATTTGTCAATTTTCGAAAAACGTTTGGCTTCTTTTGGCAATTGTTTGGCAATATCACCACCAACAAACACAGCCTCCAAGTACACCCACATATTTTGCACAAGAAGCCACCGTTCTAGAATTTCATTGGTACTCTGAAGATCGTATAGCCATTGCTGGATTTGTTTTCTGAATGGTGCGTTATACCTGTAAATATGCGTCGAGCAATCATTAAGTGTTATACCAGCATATAAAAGTCTTCGTTAGCCCCTGTGCTATTTATATAATGTTGACATCTATTCACCCTTTTTCCTACAGCCTTGCTTATTATTTTCATGTTCCTATTTGAAGGGTGGGACAAATACTTATAGAAATAAAAAAAAATATAAGTCAGTTCCAAAACACAACAGATTGTATTTAAACAATATGCAAAGTGGTTTGATAAAATACAATTATATACAAAAAAAGAAAAAAATGAGCATTATTTCAAAAAACCTCTGCTACGAGTGTTTGTTATGTGATAGGTCAGTAAACGAGTGGACGATCTCCTGATGATATGAGACAACCGTGGCCTATAGACACCATAGATGTTACAGGTGCGTCGCTTTTTTGTGACCGACATGTTAGGTCTATTGTGCAAGTTTGCTGGATACCTTACACTCCGGACTGGAACATGACAGTCATTATGGCGGCAGGAATAGATAAGGCGGTGTATCCTTACCCAGATAAGTTACTGCACACTACTCTACTGTTGGTGCTTGCCTATATTTTAACCAGTGCTCGTCTCTTACGAGCTTCCTGGTAGAAAGGCCCTGGTCTATTCTACTCAGCGAACCCGAACCAATACGGGGAAAAAGTTTTTGTAGTGAAAACTTCATTAGTAGCGTTGCGCACTTTTTTGAGTAAACACTTCTAAACTCGCGTCAGGACCAGTGACCTGATCAAAAATTCGTAAGACGGCACAGGGCGCTTGCGCGAGTGTTCATGTTGTCATGTTTGTGTACAATAGCGCAATAAATAAATATTGTATTCTACCACATATTAATGATAGTACGAGTAATTTCGAATTGATAAAGCAAATCGTGCAAAATTATTCATTAACCATTCCAAAATATCAAAGTTACGTTAGTTAAGTTAAATACCAAACGTTAATATTCAAGTTTTCACTTCTTCCGGCACTCCCGGAGTGCAACCCGTAGTTTTTTTTCGCTTTCGTAGAAGTCTTAACATCACAATATCATTTTCAATACTTATACACAGTAGTCATTTTTATGCTATCAGGCAAATTTATCTTCATATACAAACTTAATATAAATACGAACCCCCTTACTAATAAAACTTACGCGCCCGTTGATCTAGTGTGTAACTTCACTTTTGCTAACAAAAAAATGAAGTTACACGCCAGATCAACGAGTTCGTAAGTTTTACTAGTAAGGGTGTAAATGTTTTGCCTAGATTCTACGTCATTAGCAATGATAATCGCATAGATCCTATTTAAATTGGCAACCCCTATTGCAACTTGTTTATTAGATAAATAATAAAACAACGAACAAGCACACGACTCACCTGATGGTAAGAAACAACTTGGCACACACTATATATACTTCGCTGTGTTGTGGCCGAAACAGGCAAGAATGAGTAAGGTAGATTCCTATCCAGGCAAAAAGGTGCTCTCTACCACCAGGTCTATGGTCTTGTAGATAGTTAACTATTAAGAATCTGCTCGCCTCTAAAGGACTGTCAGGCTGGTAGTCAGATGGTGTCTACACAGGGAGTCAACATGGGGAGAAGCAAACTGTTATTTTTAACCCCCAACGGAAAAAAGGGGTGTTATAATTTTTATCCCTCTTCCTCTCTTAGTAATATCAGTATAGATAGATATTGTCTGTGGTAGTACATAATAAATACCCAATATTAATTGAATATTTGCATTCCAAAATGTGGTGCAATGTATAAATATTAAAAAATATGCTTGTAAAAACTTTCTAACACATGTTTCGCAAGTGAATTAAAAAAAGCATCTGCACGCCTTTATCTTCGAAGAATTAAGCAGAGGCATACCAGGGCACCCAAGACTAGTCAAAGACACTAAGTCCCACAACTTGTTAGGCAAGGCCATCGCCAAAAAGGGCTTGTAATATTTATGAGAAACGGTAGTATTGGCCTTGATGTAATACCGATACCAAAGGCTTTACCTGTACTGTTTGTACCGGTACCAGACTTAGTACCGGTACTATGAGTTTGAAGATTTTTATACCGGTACAAGTAAATATATAACGTAGCATTTTTTCTTTAATCGTCGATTGAAAGTTCCTTCATATCGATATAGATATAGTAGATCGCGTCGGTACCGGTATACGAAGTACTGGTACCCACTTTGGAACCGGTAGGCAGGTATCGAAATGGCAAAAACCGCTAAAAACCGGTACTTTTTTTACTAGAAAATTGAGAATACATATTTCTTAATTTTTTCTTATCTGACCCGGGTTTCGAACACGGGACCTCAAGAAGTCTAGTCCGACACTAGACTACAAAGGCGATAAAATATCGCAAATTAATAAATTATATTTCAATACAAATATAGTATCTTACCTATTGGACAATAGGGAACCAAGTATCATAAGACTATCTTCAAGCTGCCCAATAGTTTCGGCGGTTGTGTCACCTCTCAAAAGTAGTTCACCACGATTGTTGAAAGTTTGGAATGTTAGCTCGTGAACAGACCATTCGTTAGTCACTTGTCTTAGTTTTGCCTCTATATCTTTTTCCTTCATTGCTGATATACAAATATCCTGAAAATCAGAAATTGGTTTCATACTTTAATTGGTAGGCACTTGGTGGATTTCCATTGTAATTTTCTAAAATAACACTTCTGCTCTTCCACACTACATTATGTATTACTCACTGTGTATTCACTGTCTGCCTTTGTGTATTGTGTGTGAGTGTATGTGCGTTTATTGTGTTTGACTGATAATAGTGTTAAAATGTGCGACAGAACGGGATTTTATTTTATTTGAAATGTATTTGACCGCCTTGCTGGTCAAGTGGGTAGTAAAGCGAAAATGCTTGTGTTCGATACCTAAGAGGACAGGCATTTGTGTGATGTACGTTCATCAGACAAATGTGTGCACATCAGTACATCTGGCTTAATTTAATTTAATTTTTATGATTTTATGAGAATGAAATTAATTTTAATATTTACAATAACACATAATATAAAATAAAACGACTAGATAAGGATCATTATACTAAGCTATTAATAAATAACATGTTTTAAGTAATATAAATGCACTTTTTTCTTACATGGATTTTTTAAGATAGCAATAATTATTCGACTAAGCATTGCATACATCACTAGAATCATATGCCCGCATTAGGGTAGCGCTGGGTTCATCGAAATGTCATGTTAGTTTTGGCTCGAAATTTAATTAAAATTAAATATAGGTAGGTATGTACTTACTAGGGCCTCTTATCAGTTCCATGTTTAAATTTAATAAATAAACTGCGAAATCTAACTAATTTAATAAAAAGTTAATTTAAAATTTAAATCCCAGTTAAAGTTAACCTGTGAACGTGCAAATGGGCCTTATTGTGTTGTTTTAGTTTATTAAGTGATTTTTATTTTCACAAAGTATTTTTAAATTAGTGCTAAAAATTGAACCTGGATATTCTGCATATTTAATTAAAATATTAAAAAACAGTAATTAAAATTAAAAAAATTAAAGTACTCTTGATATTCTGAAAGTTCGTTTACCCTGCGCGATGTATGGCTAACAGGTGAGAGCGCGGATTTTTGAGTGAGGACAGCGTTTTTAATTTAATTATTTTTGTTTTTTTTAATTATCATTTAAGTTTACAGGTACATATTCCGAGTCCCTAGCTGAAATATTGTTTACTAACTCAAGAAAACGTTATATATGTCTAACATTTTTCTATCATTACTAAAATACAAGAAAATATTTTGCTTAGTCTGAGGTGAAATCATTTCTTGTAATTTGTAAAAAAAAATTGAACTGAGCCACGCTATAGAAACACTAGTTTTGGCATTTTGCGGATACAATGCCAAGTTAAAAACGCACACCAAAACCGACCAATGACCCTTTATTGTTACGTGCCGGACTAAGCAGAATGCATAGTTTTTCATACAAATATTACTATATGATTATAATTTATGCAGTAAACGCGGTTCGTGGTAAAAGGCGGGGTGAGCTTCGCGTTTATCCAGTGATGTCAAACCTGTTTTTATGACGATATGAGCTATAACACAGGGCGATGGCCTTAATCCGTTTTCAGGTCTGATTACAATATTGTTCTTAGCTGACACGTCGTTCGTATTTATAAAATATCTCTCTATCTAATTTTATGTTTATGTATCTATACATAGTATAAAGCAAAGTCGCTTTCCGCGTCTGTCTGTATGTATGTATGCTTAATATATTAGAGAACCACTGATAATTTCAAGATTTCTAATGCAAAGTCGTAAACAAACATATTTTTTTGCGTTTGCATTGCAAACGCTGGCTGAACTCTACGAGATAGATCAAAATGATGTACTAGGTATTGTTTACCTTAAAAAGGTCCACCAAAAAGTTCGCGATGGTATATGTTTATCTCTTAGGGATAACTTACAATAACCAATTTTTATCCTATACTTTTTACGAAAAATAATGGCTTATTTACGAAGCGATTTAAAGCAATACAGCATTAATCCTTATCTAATTAAGTATCTTAAATAAGTTTTACATTTAATATAAGACAATATAGCCCTTTACAGTATGTAAATCAAACGAATAGTTTCGGAGATATTACAGGTTTAAAATATAGGGACATCGCGGTTGCGGCGGTACCGGCTGGACGCAGGGACTGTACATAGGACTGTAATTTACAGCGATCGCACGCCTTTATCGGAGCTCCCTAGAGAGGAAAATAACAAACTTAATAAAAACGTGCTTTTCAGGGCGTCATTTTTTATCTAAATTGTATTTACGTTCGTAATTTAATAATCCATACTAATATTATAAATGCGAAAGTAACCCTGTCTGTCTGTCTGTTACCTTTTCACGCCTAAACCACCCAACCGATTTTGCTAAAATTTGGTATGTAGATAGTTTGCATTCATGAGAGGGACATAGGCATATTATTTTTTGGAAATTCAACCCCTAAATGGGTTAAAAGGGGTGGCAAAGTATGTATGAGAAACTAAATATTTTTATTGCACATTTTTGCATGAAACTTTGAATTAATGCTTTTTAGTACAAATGATGAAACATGTATTTCAGGGTTTTTCGATTTTCACCCCTATTGGGGGTTAAAGGGGGTATCTAAGTTTGTATGGGAAATTTAATTCCCTAACCCCTATGAGGGTGAACGGGGGTGGCACAATTTGCGTAGGAAAAATATTTAACAGTAAATTTACTATAAGTCCATAACAATGAACCACGTACATCAGTTTATCATTAACGAAAAAAAACCAAAGAAATTATGATATACATAGTGGCAAACTTGGTTATTAATCCCTACTTCCCTACTAATATTATAAATGCGAAAGTAACTGTCTCTGTCTGTCTGTTACGCTTTCACGCTTAAACCAGTAAACCTCTTTGGGTAAGTAAAAAAACAGTAAATTTTTATTTGTTTTTTTTTTGTTGCCCGGACCGGAAATAAAACCATCCTGGATTTTATTCAAGAAGCAATTCTGAAGACGGACGGATAGACCTCAGAGACGATATGTATATTTCTAAAATTTCGAAAAAAAATCTGTTAGAGGTTTCCATAACTTGCTATACAGTTTAATTTCAAAGGATTTGCCAAAGTGCAGATAAAACTGTAAACACAATAACGTATCCCAACTATTTATCTGAGGTGAAATTAGAATAGAGAAAGTGTATGTTTAAAGTTCAGTGTATCAGTTTTGACGGCAAAATTGCTGAATTGATTTTAATATTTACAAAAAATAGATGAAACTTTGGATATAGACTACATTTTATCTTAAAATTTTAACGAGCAGTGTTGGAGAGCTAAATATAAAATTAGTAGACTACGCGGGCGAAGCCGCGGGTAACAGCTAGTCAACTAATAAATAAACAAAAACGAACTGAAATATTAAAAATGGACGTAACCTATTAGTTAGACGCCCACGTGATCACTGCAGTACTCTACTAGGCAATCATGGTGCAGTTAGAAGTTACAATAACTAAAGTATTATTGTTTGTTGTAGCGGTATATAAGTGTCAATAACCTTAAATATTAATTTTAATTATAGGTACAATTGTGTTTATTCAGCTGCGCATAAACTAAATTTATGTTAAATAATAAATGTTATCTTTTTCCAATGAAGTAAAAAAAACAGGTAAAATATTTCAGTCATGTCAGATTTGTCGGGATATGACATCTCGTGACATTTAAGAGTCTGCAGGAATGTCATGTGCTAACTAATATGACAGCATTGTACGTGTTTTGTCTCTTTCTATTTAGTAACAACTTAAAACTTACCTTAAAAAAGTGCGCAAAGAATATCAACAATATTTCTTAATATAATGTGTCATAGTGTTATAAAAGTGACAATTCTTCTACTGACTAACTTGAAGAGTATAACTATCTTTTTCCAATAAAAGAAAAAGAAGTGAATTTTAGACGTTTTAAATTAGCCAGGACATAATAACTTGCAAGGCTTTTATAATTTAAAGTATGAATTCTGAGCTGTATTTTAAACATCTATACAAATGTCGTGTACAATTTAATCTGACAGGATAGCGTGTTTTGTCTCTTTATATTGTTTGCGTTAAAATAAGATGAAGAGTAATTATAATAAGTTTATTTTACCACCTATACGTCAGGAATACTTTTATTTAAACGTAATTGAAAACAAGCCCTAAATTATCACCATATTATATCATGTGTACATATTACACATAATATAATATTGTGATAACTTAGGGCTACATTTAATGTACATACATATAAAAGATACTGCAAATATCCTTTCATTTTTTTAATTTTAAAACTCGTGTATTTCATCTTCTTCATAAACATTCTGAATATTAAATAAAGTAGCGCTTGCTTAGAATAGCACATAGCTTAATTATAAGTTAACAGTACTTAGGCATTAAAATTGGAGTCAGTATTACCTAATGTTTGAAAATTGTTTAAACTAAAAACAATGATAAAATTACATAAAAGAGTTATTCCATAAAATTAGAAAATTCTATTTTCTGTGAAAACACATAAGAGAAAGTTGCGGCTAGTAGGCATAAAATATTTTCATTGGTCAATAGCAGAAGCAGGATAGGCATACATTGTTGTTTCGTTTATCTTGTTATTGATTTTATACAACGAAGGGAGTTCTTGCAATTGATGCGATCCTAGTATTCCACCTGTTGGAATATTCGATTCAGGCCTTTCAATTTCAGGCTCTTGACGTAGGAACGTCATATTGACAATACTCTAGTGGAGTGAGACAGGGCAGTAGGTGTACATTTTTAGTTTCATCGTATTGTTGAAATTCAAGGCATTTTATTTTAAAAACAAATGCTATTTTGATTTTATACATTTAAAAGAAATCTTAAATAAGTAGGTACTTATATAATTCATTGTATTTCTTTTATTGTTTTTTTATTTTGCACTCCGACTTGGGTCACTACTTTTTTGTCGTCGATCTCCGGTTTTTAACTATGTAATCTTTATAGCTCTTTATAATTTTTCTACTTTATAAACAATAAAATTAAAGTTGAATATGTTGCATATCACGTACTTTAAAATACATAGGTGGTTCAACATTTTTATATATTTTTTCTCATTTAAAGGATTCCATTTTTGGCTCAAAGTAATTAATATTTAAGAATGCTCAAAGTAATTATTAAAACATGCTCAGACGGCCTGTATAACTACTAAGTTACATTCACTCATTTTGATGGTCAGAAAAAGAGGCGGGAAAGTGAAAACGTTTTTTACATGTTTTTCCTTTTAAAAATGGTAATATTTTGTTAAAACCAGCCAGTAACAAAACAAACGTTACAACCAAAAAGGTTCAAACCCAAAGTGTATTTATCCCTACAAATTACGAAAATACTTAAAAAAAAAAGGTGTAGGTTCTCAATTCGGTTGGTATATTTTTTTTATGTATGTACACCTATTTCTGAACCGATTTACGTAATTATTTTTTGTTTGATGCGGAATAGTTTACCAGTTTGGCGCAACTTTCATATAAAAAAATAAGTTTGCCATGTTTTAAATTCGCCTAAATCATATGACACTAGGTTGTCTGAATGTCTTAAAACTTACTTTCAAATTATGCAGGTTAAACCTTTTCACCATGTTATGTCAAGTGACATGGTAAACTTCATACAAAATTCGGGTTTGCTATGTATCTATGGAAGTCTCGCCTCTTATAACGTAGTATTTATATAACTTACCTCAATATCTTCTTTGTTTTGTAATAAAGGTGCTTCTAAAATATTCTTCAAGCAAAAGTCTTCATTGTCCAATTCAAATACGTATTTAGTAACTTCCATTATTCGTTGCCAATGACGAGGCTTCATCGCTTTGTTGGCCATCAGCTCCAAGAGTGGACACATGTCGTTAAAATCGTCTATGGTCTTTTTGAGGGCGTAGAAAGCAGGCCATTCTTTAAGGCTGAAATATTTAGATAGTTACCATAAATAAAAGGATCGAGCAATATCACATTTTAAATAATTTTCATTATTTGTATTTAAGTGTTGGTGTAGGTCCGGGCTCCTTTACAGAATAGACCATTTGCCATCCTGTGCCAGGAAGCTCGTAAAAGGCAAGCACAGGCTTATAGTCACTAACACCGTAACATCTGACCACGTGGTAGAGTTTTGCACCGACTGCCCCAGATTGGTACCACCGCCTTACCTAGTCCTGTCGCCATAACGTCAGCGCTTATATAATATAAGGAAGCCGGTAAAGTTACTTGTGCAGGAGGCCTAACATCCCGGCTTCAGGTTTGCAACGTCTTTAGGCGGTGTGAATTTCTTACCACCAGGAAATCTGTCTGATTGTTTGCAGTATTAAAAAAAAGTAAAAGTAACTTCAAAAAAATCATTTTTAATCTAGGTATTTCAAAATAGGAGAATAGAATAGATTTTTTTTATTTCACATATTATACCCTATATGATGCACTTGTGACGATTCTATATGCCTAGTACTAAAATCTACCACCGGATCGGAACGCAGCCACACACTTACCTGTTTGACATACCTTAAACTGATTTTTATCATTTGAAAGAGTGTTTTTTCAAGGTGGTCACCATTGTCACATAAGGTGGATCTGATGATGAGATCTTAGTGAATTAGAGGGACATATTCAATTTTTTTGTACTTAGATCACATTGAAATTAAAGACGGTTTTAACGGAGTAACTGCGTTAATTTTTTTTTGTATTGCTTTTAGATGCATTTCTTTACTTTTTACTTACCATAATGGGTGTATAAAATACTAGGAGCCCGTTCCAATTCACACGTGTGGACACATTTCTTATTATTCTTATAATCCGTTGCGTAGTTTTAAAGATATAAGCATACTAGTTGTTGCCCGCGGCGGTGCCCGCGTGGTCCCACAGGAACTTTATTTCGGGATAAAAACTAAGTTACCCTCTTATGTGTGCACCAAAATTCATGAAAATCGGTTCGGCAGTTTTTGCGTGAAGGAGTAACAAACATACAAACTTTCGCATTTATAATATTAATAGGATATAAGGAGAGAGTGCGGAAAGCGACTTTGCTTAATATTATTTAGTTCTAAACGATCTTTCACTTTTTAGTTACATTGGATTGTTTGATTTTATATATACGAGTACAACAAAATTTTTTGAACACGCGTTAAACTAAACAGTGTCTAAAACTGAATTCTCAACAAGCTGATACAAATCATCTTCAAACTGAGGTTGAAAGCTGATATTGTTACATCTGTAGAAAGTTATCGCTAGGAAGACAAGTTTTAACAGTGTTTAGTTAAACAAGCGTCAAAACATTTTTTGTGGTAATGCCGAGAGTGTCTGTTTGTAATATTAAATACAAGGACATGAATGTACCTATGGTACATATATTAAAATTGCTTTTCTTGTAATTTTTGTTGATCTGTTTGTTCCAGCTAATCTCGGAAATACAGCACCGGTGTTAAAGGGACTTCCACTGGCAAGTATCTAATGTAGTAAGGATTAACATACGCCGCTTTTATTCTACACTTTTTTGTTAAATTCCACGCGAACGAAGTCGCGGGCATAGATAGTTAAAATTTGAAATTGTGATAACCAAGTCATGTTATAAAAGTGATATGTTATTAAGTATTTTATAAACATTCGTATTTCACCTATGAAACAAAATAGTGATTTGTGTTATTTATACCTACCAGTTGTAAATCAAAAACGACTGTAGGTACATATTTTCGGACTTTCAAAATTAAAAAAAATATAAATGGTAATAAACCAGACTATAAGCACAAAATTAATTAAAATCCGTCCAAAAATGAACAGACAAACTGGCAAAATAATCATAACGCTTATTTTATATACATTGTGATATAATACAAGCAATCATTGCTTAAAAAAACATATAAAATTTAATTTTATCATATGATGAACTTATAAATACTAAGCATAAAAGTTTCTCACCGTTTATGTGTCCCTGGTAACTAACAGGCAACGCCTACGTAAATCGTTGAAATAAGTAACAGTTGCTAACGTTACTTACTGGATAGTTCATATAACATTTACGTAGAAAAGGTTCACTTTTAAGATAATCCATACGTCCTATTTATACTACCAGGATTTTTTAATCTTTATTATTTTATCGCCTCTGTGGTCTAGCGGTATGGCGTCGGACTTGATTTCTTGAGGTCCCGGGTTAGAAAAAATTAAAAATTGTGCATTTTCAATTTTTCAATAAAAAATAACATTGCCAGGGATTGGATATGTGCCTAGTTGGCGATAAGCTATCCTCCAGTCAAATTGTGTGACTTATGCCCGGTTCCTATAAGCAAAGAAATGTAATCCGTAAGTTTAACCATTCGTAGTTGGTTTAAAAGTAACGAAGCGTTCCTCATATTTTCAAAAAATGTTCAGAGTTCACTAATGAAAACCAGCAACTGTAAACGGCAATCTTACTAATAATACCATCCGTAATCAAAACGCCTCGTTTCTTGAATATAGGTACCGGGCATTCGGTCTTCGCCCTTCGGGTAATCGTTGATACCATTGTTGAATCAGAATCAGAAATATATTTATTCACTTGAACCATACAAGTGGTATTTGTGCGCGTCGACATTTTTTTTTAAACTTCCACCGGATCGGAACGCGGCCACACACTGGCGAAAGAAACTCAGCGGGGTTGTCTTTTTTCAATAATAATAATTACAATATAAACATGATTAAAATATAAATAACATTCTTACTTTAACTTAAATAAAAGGTACAGCAAATTACATTACAAATTGCAGTGGGAGATTGAAACCTCTATCCCAAAGCAAGTTCATCTTCCAAATACTCCGAGACCGTATAATAGCCTTTTTGACATAATTTTGCTTTGATACATTTTTTAACTTATTTATAGGTAGATCTCTAATACCAATGGGCAGCTTGTTATAGAAACGTTTACATTGACCCAAATGGATTTACTAATTTTATGGAGACGAGTTTTGTATGCGGTTAAATTATTTTTATTCCTCATATCAATATCGTGAACATCACATTTTTTTGTAAATATACATAGATTTTTTTAACATACATTAAGTTCTCATAAATGTATTGTTGTGCCTCTGCCTCAACATTCACGGATATGGGCGTGAAGACACATTTTTATATTACTTTTTTATGTGGTTTTATACACCATTGTGTTATGCCCACCTCATGAGACACAAATTACAAACACTATACCTACACTTATTTACGTAATACCTACTTACTATATTATCATTCTACCACTACTACGTTTCTTAAAAGAGGGAGATATACACGAGTATACTACTTGAGATTCATCTGACCTTGGATTTGCCAGTATACTTTGTAAATAGCCTACGTTATTTTTGGTATTCAAGGCGTTTATAACTGCTTCTCTCTGTTTCGTTCCGATCACATTCCTTTAAAAAGCATTGGACATCTACCTTTTTTGCAAACATCACAGTCTGGTAGTGATATAACTTTCATTCTATTCCCGGGTCGGGCAACAAAAAGAAAATGTGTTTTTACCGATTTTCTAACTAAAAAAATGTAACTCGTAATTGAGTATGTGCCCGGTTGGCGATAGGCTTGCCACCTATCACATTGTTTGTCTTAGTGTTTTCGGCTTGTCATGGGATGCCTGCCGAGCTCTGGTTGTGCCTCTGCCTTCCTCTTCGATGATGTAGTGTGAAGATACTTACTTTTTTAGAGGTCATCTCTAAACCCCCTGCAGGGTTGGAAGAGAGTACCGAATTCCAAATAATAGAAGTTTGCCGGGTCAAAAGCCCAGATCCCCGTAGAGGTAGGCAGAGACATAACCAGGGCATCATCGACTAGCCGAAGACACTTAGTACCACAATGTGGTGGGTGCCAACCCTATCGCTAAACGGGTTTATTTCAATCCCGAACCACATTTGTTACTAGAAAATTGGGAAAACTACATTTTCTTTTTGTTGCCCAACCTAGAATCGAACCCAGGAACTTGACGTCCCGGGTTCGTCGCTATCAAATCCGACGCTGGACCGCTAGACCACAGTGATCGCCGGGTCAGCTAGTTTAAAATATATTTAACGCTTACCCTTTTGGAAGTTTTCGACATCTATTTTGGAACTCCATTAGTTCGTTATTAATTTCTTCGATATTAACTTCGCCCCAAGGTATATCGTAGTAGCTACTAACTCGATCGATGACATCGTTATATAGTTTGTATAGCTTTTGTAGCAGATTCAATTCTTTTCTTATCTGAGCCAGTTCCGGATATTCGGTATGAGGCAAACCGAATAATTCTTCACCGTTCTGATACGTTTGCAGTTTTCTCCACATGCCATCAAAACGATTCTGTAAACATTAAAGACAAGCAATTTTTAAATGACAAGCAGACGTGGGCAATGGTAGAAAATACTAGCACATTTCGTCTTATTAATTAATATGGACTAACGTGAGAGAAAAATTAAGTTGATGTTGTAGTCTGTATAGCATTGTGATGAATACTTTAATACTAGGTTGAACCTTGGAGTATTCTACTTGGTATTTATTAATAACTAGCGGCCCACCCGGCTTCGCACGGTTATGAAATATACATCCTTACACAAACCTTCCTCTTGCCGTTGCGTAGTTTTAAAGATTTAAGCATCCAAATGGACACAGGAACAGAGGAAGCGATACTATGAGTGATACGGAATGTGTATAGAAAAAGTACGAGGTATTAGTGTACACATGTAAGAAATAAAACTTATTTATAGCATATTTTTTATGAAGCGTATCAAAAAAGAAGTTTTATTTAAACAAAACGATACACATCGCGTGTTGTCCGACTACGATCTTTCAGTTGCCCCCAAAGCTCGGCCTACGGCTTCGATAAACAAAAATCTCGAAAAACGTAGCATGAAATTCGAGATAACATACAGTGGTTTTCCGTGGAGCATGACTAGAGGTCATTGACAGAGAAACGTAGCAGTAATTTTTCTCATACGTCATTAAACTTTTGAACTTCTAAAAGTGGAAATGCGCTGCTAACGTGATATGAACTTTTGCATGATTTAATTAAGTGGCAATGTATTTTCATTCCAAGTTGCTAGTATTATTTCTACTGATGCTTACTTGAAATAGAATTAAGCGGTCTGATGCTTCCCTTGGACTCAACCCAGATTGCATCGGCCCTGCATGTCTGTATTCATGACAATATTCAGCGTTATCTTCTCTAAACTTGTCCAAATTGTTTTTCAAATCATCTTCAAACTGAGGTTGCATTTTAAGCAATTGTACGTGAGAAGCAAGGGCAGTTGCTTGTAGTTGTTGCCAGCTATATCGAAGGTTGTCCACTTGCTCCAAGTCTTGCTTACTTACTGGGAGCTCGTATCGTGTTATGACATTAAATGCTTCCTGAAAATCAAACGATCATGGCAGAATTGTTGGTAAGTAAAAAGTAATTATCTTTACGCCCATGTCCCAGAAGCGATAGGCAAAGGCACTCACGACTAGCCGAAGATACTAAGTCCTGCAATGTTGTTGGTCTGGGTCTTTTATGTAGAATAGACCATGCCAACATGCAGAGTTTAAGGAAACATTAACATACCCATCATCTTGAATGGCAATCGTACGATTCTGAAGACATTTCTTAACCCGCACAACACCTTCATGATATCAGTGTTACCAAAGGTGGTATTTTCAAATGAATATAACCTAGAAATTTCATGAAAAGAGCGTACTCATTCCTTAAACGCAAATTCCTGGTGTTGCGGATGTCCGTGGGTGACTGCGATCATTTTACATTCAATGACCCACTTGTTCGTTAGCTTCCTCTTACATAAAAAATCTACCTCTCTGTTAGGCTGCTCGTAACAGCTAAACAGGGCATTGCCAACAAGACCACTGGTGTAAGTTAAAACTCCCTGACTAAATTAAGTGTCTATTGCCTCACATATTCCTGCCGCCGTAATTATATTGTCAGGTTCCTGTTTGGAGGGTAGGATAGCCGGCAGACTTGTACAATTGGCCTATCATCCCGGCCACCGCACAGTGTCCCACCTGTAACATCTACGGTGTCTAGCAACCACGGTTATTCCTTGCCACCAGAAGAGCAGTGTGTTTATTCTCTATCTTATCTAATAGAAAAAGAAAAATATTAGTAAAAAATATATTCTGAAATAGGAATTTTGCATTGAAAGTAAGCCACTCGCCATACTTTTATCTGCAAATTAGAAAACAATAATGACATGAGTATCATCAGCCAATTCAAACAAGTATGGCCTAGTCCTTCCCTTTACGACTTATACTTACTTCAACTGGATCTATCTTCAATTCCATATCGACTTCTTGTTCTCTTATCTTTTTAAGCGTCTCCATGACAGTTCTAACATCATCCAAATCTCGTATCGGTCTTTCTAGTTTTCGTTCCATGTCATTCATAATAGCGTAAACGTAATCCATTTCGCGTTTGTATTTTTTTCTCATGGCTTGACTAATCCTATGAGTGCCATCTATAATATTAATATGATTATAATGTAATGATTGATCGAACTATTCATAAGAATTTATTGTAATTAAATATTTCAAACTCACGTGTTCAATAATTACTAATTATTAGTTTATTATCGGGTGTTAATGCATATATACTAACTTACTTGTACGTAGACAGTCAGCCCTTGACTACTTCTTACTTGGACAAAACGTCGAGGACTTAGGTATAAATTGGTTAAAATACGCGTTGAAAACTGATAATAGACTAACAGTTTTATAATGTGATGATTTTATGATTAATAATTAAAAGAATCCGAGAAGCTACGAAGTTCTACAACGCTAGGAATTGACGTTACGAATAAACGTAGAAGGTCTACGACACTACGAATTAACGCTACAAAGTTCTACGACGATAATCGTCTTCCTCTGAAGATTTTTAAACTTATATATTTGATTAACGTAGGTAAAACGTAAATATCTTAAAACTCAAAATTTTGGGACTCGCAATGTATCTTCATCAATTTATTTTTGGAATGTCTTTTAAAGTACTTTTTAATTAGTCGCACTAAATTTATAATTATTAAGAAAAAAGGTTTTTGAATATTTCGTCTATGTAACTAAAACTGAAATTATTTTCAAATTAAGATTATATTAAGAAAGGACATGTTCTTCAAACTTGTCTTTAGATCCTAATTTGACCTTAGGTTTTTGGTTATAAGCACCACCCTTATATAAATAAAAATATAAATACTAGCTATTCTTATTTAACAAACATATTCTAAAATATTTCGAGATTTCGAGATCTAAATCTAAAGACCCTTCTTTATTTTGATATTTGCGTCTCAAATTTCCTTTACGAATTTGCCAATTATTTAAATATTATGCAGAGATGAAATATTTGTATGCAGCGAGCCGCTCAGTAGGCTGTCGCGTGTATTAATTGTTGTTTCATACCATGAAAGATCGATATCAAATCGATAGAATTGACGACCTATACCTATTAAAATAACCCAACCTTAACCTTTAACTAAACAAAAAAACTATGTGTCAAACGTGCTTTCTACTGAGTTCTTAAATTCCAATTTTGCATGAACGCAGGCAGGCCTTTATGCAATGTGTCTATCTTTTATTTTTGCGTTTTATTACATTTAATTTAGCGTCGTATAAGAGAGTAAGCATTCTGTGCATTATTAGAACTTATGTGTGAGTGTGTGTGCGCTTAGGCATTAGAGCCTTGAAGTTAGAGGTTATTTGTAGACTATCCTCTAAGTAATAGAGGATAGTCTACAAATTAGCACATGACGTTTAGCGTGGATCTTTGTTGTTAGGTAAAAAGTACTACTTACTCTTTAATTCTGTTGCCAAGCCTAGTTTTAATTTTTCAGTGGAAATAGCAAGACAGTTTCCCACCATAAGAATATCTGGCTCGGTGGCTAGTTTAGCTTCTAATTCACTATGCCTTTTCAAAGACAGCTCAAATTCATTGAGATTCCAGGCCAACAACTGGCGTAAAGTTTTTTCACATTTCCACAGATAATGATACGGCCTCCATCGTTTTACGAGTGTATTTAAATCCTGGATTAAGAAAAGCATAAAGTTAACTGCCATTTAAGAAGTAAGTTTAACTTTACATTTAACTATATACCTTTAAAAAGTTTAATGAGCACCGGCGACCCTATCTTAAGAGGAGGAAATACTGTATTTTAGAAAACCAAATTATTTTAATTTTTTCTTTCCACATGACAGCGCAGCATGCCCTTTCTCATTTTGCAACACTTCCTTTAATTGCCCACTGTTTTTCGGATCTCCCAGTTACGAATGCAATCAGTGAGCGTTACACCACAATAATATTAACTACACAATAATTCTCAGGGCCGTACTTTACATTTGATGAATTAAAGACCCTGATTTGTGCCTTTTTCCTTTGAAC
Organism: Calephelis nemesis; assembly: GCA_002245505.1. Lineage (NCBI taxonomy): Eukaryota > Metazoa > Arthropoda > Insecta > Lepidoptera > Riodinidae > Calephelis > Calephelis nemesis. The sequence goes on from NJDD01009101.1 coordinate 47,143, forward strand.
TCTATTAGAATTTATTTGTTAAGTTACTAGAAGCTGCGACGTAGCAGAAAAAAATATTCCAAAATTAAGAGCTGTCTGGAGCTATCACTGTCTCATAGCTGCCGCTTTTTAATCGACTGAAAAAAGGAAGAGGTTCTTAATTTAACTATATGATTTTGAACTAAAAACTTCTTTAGAGGCGTTGCGCACTTTTTTTGGAATGGGTAAAAACTTCTAAACTTGCGTCAGAACACGTGACCTGATCGAAAATTCGTAAGACGGCGCAGGGCACTTGCGCGAATGTTCGTGTTGTCATGTTTGTGTACGATAGCGCAATAAATGAATATTGTATTCTACCACATAAATGACAGTACTTTCATACTGATAATTAAAGCAATTCGTGCAATATCATTCCCTAACCATTTCAAAATATCAAAAATGCACAACGTTAATGTTCAAGTTTTCACATCTGCCAGCCGGAGTTTTCATTTTTTTTTTGTGCTTCAACTGATTTGAGGATTCTTTTTAAAAAGATAGGTCATGATTCCGAAGTGATCATATACTAATTTTATCATGATCCAACTAGTTTTTGAGTTATACTCATTAATAAGATCGTCGACATGAGCGAAAAATTTATGCATTATTCAAAAACTCTAAAACTAATAGTAGGATGTAGATAAAATTGATGTGGGACCATTTCGGAATTATTTGTCATCTTTCGAAAATAGAATCATCAAATTGCGACACGGTACCGTTTAAAATAGTTGGGGTCAGGGTTTTTTGCAGTTTCACTATGTAATTTTATGTATGTATTTTGACTTCAAAATAAAAAAAAAACAAAAAAAATAACTCACCTGTTTTACATTTTGAGTGCACATTGACAGAAGCGTTAACGTTTTCACTATTTCTTTATTTTCCATTATATAACTATAAAAATTCTTTTGTTGAAATGGAAAAATGGGCTTTTCCTCAGTTTCCAGGCGGTAGTATTTCTTCCGTTTCATTTTAGCTGCTTCTATAACTTTCATTGACTTTTGCGCAACATTCATCGAGGGGGCGATTGCTTGAACCTGTTCATCAAGCTTGCTCATAACGTGGAAAAGCTGTGTCGGTTGGTGCCCTGTCACCTTTCTCCAGCTTACCTAAAGTATTGAGGAAGCAGAAGCCCAGGGAGAGGACCGCAAAATATAGAAGGGGATATTTACAGAGAGTTAAAAAATAAAAGGTGCATCGTGGTTTAAAAAGCGTTGAGTTGTAGAACAGGCAGCAGACAACGACACCATCAAATCACAAAGTGCGAAGTGGAAGATTTAGAACATTCACAACAATGAACGCCACAATTTAAAAGAAATAATCAGAAAAATATTTATTATTATAAAAAAAATATTATTCGCAGTTTTGGGCATGCATTGAGCTATTACAGGTTTATTTTGATTCCGTTCTGGATAATTCGAAATTGTATTTTTAATTTTCCATCAAAAACAAAGTTACCCAAGTTTAAATAAGTTTGAAAAAGGTTTGGCACCTCTATGTTATAGGCTAAGTATTTTTAACTTATCCTGAGTGTCCCAGTTATACCCTTGCCTACCTCTTCGGTACAAATACTCCCTTCAATGTTGGGTAAACTGTTTTTTAATAAAAGGAGGCAAATGGGCAAGGCAACATCCTTATTACTGACGTGTTGCCAGCGTTTTAGAAATGAAAGTAATATTCGTCGTTACAACACGTGGTGTTTTTTATGCTTTATATTCAATTGTTATCAACATTAATTGATAAGAGGCACTTATCATAACCTTATCGTGGCAATATCAACATTTAGTCTTAATTACACTAACACTTAAAATTTACGAAAAACCCTCGACAAATCCATCATGTAATTTTTCTTCCTTTCTAACAAATAATTAAAGAAATCGGTTCATATTTGAAAATTTATAAGGCCATAGATTGTGTGTACATCTGTACAGACACGTCAAACGTGACATCCTTCTTTTCAGTCGGGCGTTAAAAATAAAATTAAATGTAATTAATTATTTAAAGGATTAATTGTTTAATTTAATGTAATGTAATTAATAAATTACGTACCTAATTAATATTAAGAAAAATAAATGCTAATTTTATTATTTTATTACCCGAGATGATTTTCCTCCCGTCCACTGAGCAACTCCCTTCGTCAGCCCAGTTATATGTTTTCCGGCTATGTTAAGTACATCTTGAATTTCATCCATGGTAGGATTAACTACCACATTTGGTATCATCAATGCAGCGTGCAGCAGAAATATCGGTCGTTTAGAATTACCTGTCAAAATCAAAATATAAACTAGATAAGTTTTAAGTAAATTGTAATCAATTACGTAAAAGAGAAGGTACATATAAATCCAACAGCTTAGCCATACTAGTACCACAAATGCGAAAATTTTTTCTTTACGCTGTCACTGAATTGGTTTTGATTAAATTTGATATGAATATGGTTAAAGTTAATATATGTGGAAATGCGCAGGTCACATTGCTCGCAGAACCGACAGTTACATCCGGAGGACGTAGCGTTGGACGAACTCCCACTCGGTGGACTGATGATCTGGTCAAAGTCGCGAGTAGTCGATGGATACAAGCGGCTGGTGACCGTAACTCGNNTCGTAGCGATGTTAGGGGAGGCCTATGGGCAGTAGTGGACGTCCTCCGGCTGATTTTTTTCAACTGCAAAGGACTTAAAGGGACTAAGTTGTGGATAAATTGCTAATATTCCATCATCATCACATCAGTCTCAGGAAGTCTTCTCAACATAGGCCTCCCCATAGATTTCAAAGCGACCGATCAGACGCAGTCTGCATCTAGCTTCCAGCACCCCTCCTCAGATCATGCGTCCATCTGGTCGGGGAACGCCCCTGCCCTGCGTTTACTAGTACGTAGACCCCACTACAGAACCTTTCTGATATGACTTTGAATCGTCTGAGTATCTCATTCCTAATTCGATCACAAAGAGAAACACCGAGCATCGGCCTCACCATAGCACGTTGAGCGAAATTGAACTTTCTTGGGCCACATACCTTACGTTCCATAATGTATAATGTATAATAATCGGTGCTTAGATTATACACTAATGGGAGGATAATATAAAATAGATATTATTGGTTAGATAATAAATTGCACGACTCTTAATTATTCGTAAATATGATATTAAAATTAAATTTAGATTGTTATTTAGATTGTTAATACAATTTATTCAGCGTGAGGCATCGCCCTCGTGCGTGCGTTTACTAAAAAAAATACACAAAACCTTTTTTTACTTTGCACATGGTAATGGAAATACGAGGAATCATTTTTTACAAATCTTTCATCCCCCATAACGACGTATTTGTATTAGTTTTTTAATAATCGAATTATAGTTTTAAAGAAAAACAGTCTTGTTTTTATTTTATGTATGAAAGTGCGTGTGGCGAATCTGGGTGGGAATAGATTATTAACCTTCGTCTCCCCATCTTTTTCTTTCCAGAAACATGCGTGAATATAACGCAAGTCACTCGGAATCCGCAATAGTACTAGACAATCAGAAAATGACAGAAGATCTTTGCGTCTTTTGTGTTTAATTTTGAATGTTCGTAACAGCGAAAGTTAGCAGTGAAATTATCACAGATTGTATTGCTATATGTAGCTGCATATATATAGATTTTATGTAAAATACATACACTTGTATTTTCATATATAAAAATATATATAAAAACAGTTAAATAAGTTATTTGTAAAGATCTTAGAATTCGCAGACAATTATAATTTAATTAAATCAAACGTCCCATTACGGTACCAACGTTTCGCGTTACATTAGGTATACACAGCGCATTACATAATATATCTATCTTCTCTCAGCGAAAGTAATAGAAAGAGACTTAAAAAATTTAGTATTGTGAAGCAAAGAAAAACATAAAGCTTTGATTAAAAACGTCACAAATTGACAGTCTATCCGAATTAATTGATACGTTTAAAATGTTCCATCTCTTTTGTTTTCATTTCGTTTAAAAGAGATAGAATAATTCTAAAATAAGTTTAGTTTGTGCACAGATAAATCATCACCATATGTGACGTTTTTTACAACATTTTGACAAATCACAAAAATAATAAAATAGTTCGCGTAGCATCTATTATTTTAGATATTGCACAGCATTTATATCTCATACATCAAGTAAAGTAATGTGTAAAAAATGTTGTTTACAACTTATAGTGAAATAGAGTTCGTGCCGGCATCAATTTTTATTAACTCAAAAAGTCAAGTAGTATTAAAAATAATACAAAAAACAAATAAATAGTAATGTCTTTTGGCTTGAACCATTACGCTTTTACCAATATTCAATTTTAGACAGCGATATTTGAATTATTTGTGACGAAGTACAACACGCAGCACCACCATTTACAGCGAAGATACGTAAAGAGTGACGACAATGTTTGAAACACTGAACCAGGGCCACAGGTAACGTTTCATAAAGAGTTACATGTAGTATTTATTGTCTGTTACATTTACTGCTTGGATATTCATTGCTAAAACTACGTTAGTACGAGTACTATTTCTTATACCGTGCTGAAAGTAGAAAAAATACCTAAATCAACAAAAATCTAAGTTTAAAGGTTATGATAGTTGTGCACTATTGGAGTAATGGGTATGTTTATCGCAGTTATTAATTAAAAATGTTAAACATGTATTGTAAAAGATTTTACATATGTGTTATTTATATAAAGTGAGTTTAACGATATAGTAGAAAAAAAATAGTTAAGATATGGCGTCTGTCGGATGAGTTAGTCGCATAAAATTAAATTCAGATAATATTTAAATCTAAAATATAACGAAATAAAAACATGATTTTTAAAAAAAATCATGATTACATTATTTAATCAAAAATGTTCATATAACACTATTGTATATAGTGTAACGTGTAAGTTACAGTTATTTGTGAAATACAAAAAATTGCTTTAATATCTTTTGCTTTAACTAAAATAATAAATAAACACCAATATTATTGTTATTTATGTATTATTTAACATTTTTAGCTTATGATGCGCTACTAAATTCTGCTATATAAAGAAGAAAAAATAAAATAAAATTATTAAAAAATATATGTAGCTATAATACGAATAAGAAATATTTGCTGTTTATTTTTTTTAATTTATTTGATGTTAGCTGCTTATTGAATTTGATGAGTAATACAATATTTAATTAAATTAGCACTTCATATTAAAAAAAATATAAAGTGACGCACTACTAAGTAGTAAGTACACACATTAAGTTTTTGTGTTGTAATCATATTTGTTTCATTTAATCTTGGGTTAAAAATCGGAACTTCCCGTTAAAATCGGTATGGCTGGCAATGCTAATGTAAATAATGTTATTAAACTAGCCGATCCGGCTAGCTTCGTATCGCTTAACATAAATAGCTATTAACGATTTGTATTGGCAAAATTGAAGTGTGTTTTTTCCCTATTTTCCTGCAATTTTCCCGGTAATTTTTTCTCTATTTGACCCTTCTGATACTACTAACCAATATACCAAAAACAAAATTAGCAAATTCGGTCCATCCATTCAAACGTGATTATATGACCGCGTGAAATGGGGACTTATTTTCATATATGGAAAGTGACAACTAACGATGACGGGAGTTTTTAACCGTAGGTATTGACAGCAGTCACGTTTAAATCCGCAGCAATACCAGGCTTGCATAAACTACAAGCTGTATATCGTGCAAAGCAATTAATAAAACAGGACTTTATATTAATGGAATAAATGCTAATTTAGAATAAACTTTTCATCGCGCATGCGTAAATGTAATTTTTGGAAAGTGAAAGTGGAAGTTAACGAAAAGGTCACAATCGTAATTTATTAAACAAGTCAGCAAAATTTGTTGCTGAGAGTGCCGACTTTAAATTACGAATCAGCAACGTAACTTGTCTAAAATTTGCTAGAGAGCAAAGTAAGATATTAAAATTTGAAATGCATGAAAATGTTGTTCTTGTTTGAAACTTTGAAACCTTTTAGTCTCTGATAATTATCTTTGCAGTTTTGTTTTTAATTTATTAGTTACGTTCGATCGTTGCTTTAAGCCAAAACTATAAATAGTTTCAAAGTAAGCAAAGTTAATGTTTACTTAAATTTTTTTTAAAAGTTAAGTTAAGCTTAAGTTTGAATAAAGTTCATTAAGTATCCCGTCTGCTTTATAAAGATGTTACATTAAAAAAAATTAAGTAAACATTAACTTTGCTTTCTTTGAAACTTTTTGTTTTGTGTTAAATAGCTGTGTAGATACAGCGTTTTTGATCTGTCATTCAATTTTCATCCGTAATTTTACTCTAGGAGATTCAGATGACTTTTTATAAAAAAAAACTTCACGCCCCCGAAGAGGTAGGTAATATAAATAGATAGAGAGAGGTACCAGGGTACCTATGACTAATTGAAGACAGTAAAGTTCAACAATGTGATAGGTGGCAAGCCTATCGCCAACTGGGCATATATCCAATCTCAGACGACGTTAATTTATAAAAAAATTAAAATACACGTTTTCTTTATTTATTAATTTGGTATAAAAAAAGTTGCTAGTTTTAAACTTCAGCTTCTGACTAGAGAAGTTATTAATTCCAAAAAACCTATGGTCAAAGCCTGTTGTTAATCATTATTATGTGCTATCCGTCGTCTAACCATAAAACCTATAAGTATAAACATATAGCTTACATTGTGAAGAAATAACCCAATAAATAAATTTATCATATAATCATAATATTGTAGTCATACATAATTACATTTACTTAAATTTAGATCAAGTAATAAAAACAAGCTTTAATCTCCTTATTGAATTTAGACTTTGTTAATTCAATTTGGTTCGTACTTATCTGCGACTTCGTCTGTTTGTAAAAATTACGATTTTCATACAAATTTTCATCAATTGTATTCCTTGATGGAACAATTATAGAAAAAAATTGCTTATGTTTCAACTTTGGTCTTTGTATTTATGCATATCAATTTTTATAAAATTGTACACCCATATTCAAGAAGCTTACTTGAATAAGTCATGCAGAAACGCTGTGCAAAGTACGACATTTAGCTATGCGTTCCTTACGTCAAGCCATCCAATTCATGAACAATAGGTACTTAGTTCAATAATCAGTTCTAAATGTTGTTCATGAATTGGATAGCTTGACGAGAAACGCAAAGCTAAATGTCGTACTTCACACAGCGTTTTTTTGTTACTTAATCAAGTATACTTCTTTTTTTAAATGACTAATGTGTGGCCAACCTCGCGGTTTTTACAACTTCATCGGGCTTTAAAGCTTCTTAAATACGGGTGTTAGACTTGAATGCATAACTAACAAATAGACAAACTGGAATGGATATTAATTACTTTTAACGTTTACATATTTTTTAATTCATTACAATTTGCCATAAAAATATCTCTATCTAAAGTGTAGTTAGGCAATTTTTATCTAAATAGGGGAAGGAGAAATAATTATTAAAAATTTTAAGCGGCATATTTGATCCTCACATGTTTTTGAGGGCTACAGATGGTTGTAAGCACTGTTCAAGCCTAGTCGTGGCGGGGGGGCTGAGTAACCGGGGTCTAAGTTGGACCCCGGCGAAACCTATTGGACCAGGAAGGACCGCTCCTGAGTACCCCTCTTCGGCCAGAGGGGACATGAGGAGCGGACACAGGGTTGTGGAGTAGGCTTTCGATCTCACCCACCCGGTCGAGATGGGGTTGCGGCAGGTAGGGGGGTGCCTGTCGCCGCTGGAACCCCGAAGTGGTATACGTCGTGTTTCCGTACGCTACTTCAGGCTCCGCTGGGACAGTGGTAGTGTGCGAAATCGTCCCCACAGCCCCGGTACCAGGCGATGGGGTGGATAACGTGGGGTTTTAGCCGGAAAGGGTGCGACATAACCTGTCACTGCCCCCCAAAGTGACGGTTATCCGTGAGGATTTCCGCCCAAAAAAAACTGTTGTAAACACTGGTTGTAACTTTAGTGCGCATCAGTATGGATCGTAGATTAATCCTAAATTTAATAATAATCGGAAGATGAAAACGAAGTTTTCTCCAAGGTCACCTTTGTAGATAGGCATGTTCGCACCCGTCTGCAAAGTCTTTAACAAGTTAATGAAAGTGAAAACGCAAAGTGCAAACGCAACATTCCCTTTCACTATTGATTTTTATTCATACCCAGTATTGATAAATGCGTCTACAAAGCACTAAGACTACATACATCTCAGAGCTTTTAGTTAGTCTGTTCACTAAAGGGAAACACAGCTTGGCGCCTGCGTGGTTTTCTTGTTATCGAGCACAGGAACGTATTTACGGTCAGGGGCGATACTTTACAAGGGGCGACTTTCTGAGTAGTAACCAAAGCCATTCTTATTTATAAAAAAACCTGTTAATTTAATATATTTCAAGACGCAAGACTATCATGTTGCTGGTGGGGCGCGGGCGGCATAGCTTAAGTTTGCTTCAAGATTCAAATTGGCCTAAGAAGACATATTTCAATTAATCAGTTTAGCACATTTACAACGTTATTTTTATGGTAAAGTAATATAGTAAGTAATGGAAATTATAGCAATTAAATATATAGTCTTCTCCGTATAATCTTGGAAATCCGATTTAAATTGGTGTAGGAATAATCTCATGATGCGAGAACAAACAGTCAAGTGTACAAACAGAAAAAGATTAATAACACTTTTCTTCCGGTGCCGCCCCAGTATATACTCTGTCAAGTCACTTGTATCAAAATTTCGATTTTGTGCTCATTATTAGTTATAACTTCTAATGCAGTATGTATCATTAATTATGTGTGATACAAAAGGGTAGGAGGGTAAGTCCAGCAAAGATCACGAAGTATCTCGAGGGGCGTGATTTTTACGTCAGTAGAAAACAACTCGACAAAAGGTAGGTAATGTTAGATGGATCCCTTTCAAAGAACGGCCCGGGCGCTGATTTTTAAAATACGGCTCTGTATGTATCTATTAATCTATTTAGGTAGCGTTTATTAATAAATGCGTTGGCGTTGTTCTGAGGCTAAAGACTAAGGGCACATAAACTGTGTAGAGCTTAAGCTATAAAAGAATTTATTCTTTTAAGTCGAATGCAGGGGTATTCTTTTTGCTACCTCTACACCAGATAGCACGCTGATACAAAATAAGGGTTCTGAGTTTAACGAGTGTTTTTGTATATTTATATTTATAAGTGTTGACGATCTATCGATATTTTCTTTGATATGCTATACTGGCATGAAAGAGTAATTTTAAGCTTGTGACGATGTTGACAACTTTTTGTAGGTATGTAATATTTTTTAACAACTTTTCATGTTCTTCGCCAACCCTGTTGAAAAACCTAATAACTAAAGAGTATACTAACTAAAACTAAAAGAATACCAACGCATCTTTCGCCTTGACAACTATGTATTCACAGGAAATCGACCGCACCATACAAGATTCTTTATTACAATATTTATGGCAAGACTAGGTATACATAGGTGATGTGTAATAAGGTGATGAATCTTACCATTATCATCACCGTCTTGTGCGAACTGTTTGATGATTAAATCCAAGGATCGTCTAGTGACTTTTATTAGCACATCAATCACTTTACGACTGTAGTATCGCCTCATTTCGCTCACAGCATTTTTCACCATTTCCTGAAATAAGGAATATTCCACATTTTCCATTCTCGGTGCTGGTAAAACTTTCAAATATTCTAATTTTAATTGCAATAACACTTGGCTGTTTAAATAACACTAAGATATGTTTACGAGATACGTCACACAGTACCAGTGTTTTTTATGGTATTGGAAAGCAAACAAGCAGACAAATTTCCTGAAGTTTAAGTTAAGAAGTTGAGATAGCTTATCTCGGCTAAAAGTAATGCTCCCGGTGCGTTTTTTTAAACACCCACAAAGTAAAAACGAAATATGCTTTTTTATTCAAGGCAAACAAAACGGACGGATTTCCTGGTGGTAAGAAATTCACGCCGCCTAGAGACACCAAAGGTGGTAATGGTGCGTTGCCAACATGAGGCCAGGATGTATGTGTCCCTCCGAATCGGACAACGGCAAGCATTGACCTTATGGCGATAAAAATAAAATAAATAAGTGAACAATAGAATTTACAAAGACCTGATTTTCCGACATTATCGACCAATGGCTGATATCTTCTAACGGCCAATGTTAATAATATTTCTCTAAAGATGGTTTTAAAGCAATCTAGATAGCTGCGTATCCGCCGGCCTATCCTTTACTTAATTGCTATAGTTATCCTGTCCACAGATATGTTATTGGCAAGCGATAACATAAAAATGGATCATAATATCAATCTTGTATAGCAAGTTTTGGATTAGGATTGATTATTAATATTGGCCGTATATCGCGTCTATTTCACAACCACCATGTATATCGCTGAGATTTTGTGCAGTTGTGGCGTATATATGAAACAGTGGGGATGAAGTATTAAAGCAGACTATTTTGTATTAAATTTGGGCCAGACCCTTCAAAATTCCCTGTATAAAGCCCTCAATTTTTTTTTCTAGGCGGCGTGAATTTCTTACCATAAGGAAATCCGTCTGCTTGTTTGCCTTCCAATATAGTAAAAACAAGCATATTTAGTTTTTATTTTGGGGGTGTTAAAAAAAAGCACCGGGACCATTACTTGCAGAACGAGATAAGCTATCACAACTCCTTAATCGTTATAAAGTCTTACCTGCATGCCTTTTGATAATCCACCAGCGGGCACAGAGATCAATCTATGTGGATTTTCGAAACATTCCCAAACTGCAGACCAGTCTTGTTGGCCACTTGTTGTAGACTCGTTCATAGTCGACGCCGCTCCACTCGTAGAATTTGCATCATCTTATAAAAAATACAACATT
>NJDD01009101.1:61406-105660 GCA_002245505.1 Calephelis nemesis
CCGATGACGCGGGAACCGCAAACAACCGCGGTCAGTGCGGGTGTATAACGCGTCGTGAAATGTATGCTCTTAATTTTTGGATATAAATCTACATTCTACAAAACAGCAAACGTGGCAGGCGCGGGCGAAAACCGCCTTGTGGGTACTTAGCCTTAAAAATTTAAGCATACATATGGACAAGTAGTGAAAAACGTTTTCTGCTATGCAGCGCTATTAGACAATTAATTAACTATGTTCAACAACTAACAATTGACGAAAATATGAATATCCATAAAATTATAAGAAATAAATTACAATTAATTGATTACGATCAATAAACAATACAAATAGATATAAACGATGACACGAATTTCTATGGTCTTTTATATTCCTATTTCTATGTCAAATACTAAATAAATAATTTATAATTAATTTATTATGGTCAACAAAAAGACCAATTTCTGTTGGTTTTGTCATCAAATATTTCAATTTTTTAACACTCAAAGGTGTAAGTACACCAAACTAAGAAAATAAAAGAATATTAGTATGGACAATCAAATTGACGTTGTCCTGCAGGGCATACATGAATTCCTAGTAACTTGTGAAACCAAACGCACGTGGTTTTCAATATTTGAAACATTCATAATAAATATATTTTACTCGTATATTAATTACATTTCGTAACTACATACATTGCGTAGTTAGTTACGTAGAGGGCACGTTAATGCTATGTCGAAGCAAAAATACTTTAAGGAATTACTACTTTTAAGGAATCACTACCTATTATTGTTAGTTTTTCTTGGTAAAAAGGTTTTTTTAAAAATATGTTTTGATAGGAATTAGTATTTACTGATGGAATATGAATAACATTTTTCAATCTTAGCGAAAATAATAAAAAATAAGGATAGGTATTTTTATAGAAAATTAAATTGGAAAAAAGGGAAAATATTTTGGACTGGAGACATCTGAGTCAACCCGGTTTCCAGCATAATATATAAAGTAGTACTAGTAGCACCCCAGGATGGGTGCCCAGCGCAATAAGCACGTCCTGTAAAGGATTACCTAGACAATGAATACCCTGGTAGGTGGATGGGAAGGTCCGGTGCTATGGCGTGTCCAGCTCGTTCACCGGATTTAAACCCGAATGACTTCTTTTACTGGGGTGCTATAAAAGAAAAAGGTTATGGGAAACCCATCAGGGACTTGGGTGACTTGAGGGCGAGGATCACAGAGGCCGTGGAATCAATTCATAATAGAAGATATGCTCGCCATATCTCGCGCTCATTTGTAAAACGATGTATTGCGTGTATTTATGTTAGTGGTGGACATTTTGAGCATTTTATTTAAATAACTAATTACAATTTTGTTTTATTTTCGAGTTTTATTTAAATTCACTGTCATAAAATATAGTAAAGCTTTATCTGACCTAGACTGTACTTGAGTGTTTGAGGTATGTACACCTCAAACACTCAAGACTCCAATCTTAAGAATTAACGGGCAGTAGTATTGAAGGAAAAAAATAGACATTTAAAAATGCATTTGCTTAGAAATTTGAGACTATTGATTTATTAATATGTTTTGTTTTGCAGGGGTATTTTTCCCGAAAATTATTTTTAAATGCCCTAGTATGAATTTTTCAAATAAGTGTTATACCATTTTGAAATCGCAAGAAAATTACCTATCTTTTTAAGTTACCCGCCGGAGTTGCACAGTATTTTTTTTTTGCAGTACGCTTGTAGGAAGTTGAGTGAAATTGTAATTACAAAGTCCTTGACTGGACAAGAACTTAATTTTCTTTAAAATCTTGGTTAGATATGTATTGTTTTTTTTATTCAATTTGTTTAAGAGTTATTGAGAATTACATAACATCTTTTTTTCAATACAGCTACATTTGTAGGTACAGTTAGCAAAATAAGGTGTAACATTTTTAGCTTTTTAAAAAATACCATTTATTTTTTTTAAGTACCAAAAAGGTTTTTTATTTTTCTTGTGACCTTTGTGACCATCCTTATCATTATAAATACATAATAATTAGATTGTCGACTATTATAATTTCAAATTGCTTAAAAGGGTTCGTTAGAATACGTAAAGTGCTTGTTGACATCTAGGTGGTTTGCACCGTACCTTGACTGCAATGTATCATCCACTTAATCGTGTCATATTATTAGAAGCAGCAGAGCCACCCTGATAAATCCTGGACGATTGTATCTAAAAATGTAGTATCTCCAACGGGGATTTCACGCTGCATTCGCCGGGGATAGCATTCGTATGCGGCGTAAAGCTGTACCTATGTTAAATTATGAAATAATTCGCATTTGAAGTAGCTCTGCCATAGAGCATGCTCCCTGGCAAACCCATCTGTACTTAGTAGTTAAAATGAAAAAGCTGCTTTTTTTTGTTAAAAACAGTGATTTCATACAATATGCTTGCAGCAGAATATGTCATGTTATACTGGATGTTGTATTGCAGGGCTGCCTAGTCAAGGTTATCTGTTACTTGTCTATTTCATCTTGGTGTATAGATTTGTGCGACCACACTACCTGCCTGCATAACTTTAACCCCTGCTGTTGTTGGTAATTCTAAGTTCCAGTTGGTAAGGTTTTTTGATATCATTCAGCTAGGCAATTATATTCAAACGCATACTCTTTTTTTGTTTCAAGGTCGCAGAGGTCGCAGAGCATTGTAAAAGCTTCAAAAATAATCTTGATTTTTGGCTTGGGAGCGCATCATTAGTATCTTTGTTTGCAATAGATAATATTTCTTACCACCGGAAGATCCGCCATTGAAAAAATGCGCTAAGAGCTCGTCGTTTTTATAACATATCTAATGAATTCGAACTTATAACCTTTGAAACTTTTAAAATAAAACGAAATATTAATGAAATATTTTTTGTAGAATATGTGTCAAAAACTTTCTACAAAATCATTTAGGCATTTAAACATGTTCTTCCAAATTTTGGTGTTCAAATTTTTCAAATTTTTTAAAACAATTAACTATTTAACAGTAACAATATAGGTAACTAAGACTATAAACCTAAAGACTTGCACAAAAGGCTTAATTAACATACCGGCCACGGGAAAGCAACGCACCTATAACATCGATAGTGTCTATGGTTATTTTCAAATATGGCTATTTTGCCATTCATCAAAAAACATACACATTGTAAGTAAAATAAATAACACATAGTAAAACATAATTTACGTCATCAAAATAGTGTTTTCAATTACACAATATTATATCTGTTTTATTGATTATCAAGCTCTTAATTTGCTACAAATTACAAACATCCTAGTGATTTATGGGTTCCTAGTAACGTGATAGCGGAAAAACGCGTGGGTGCCGTACTGACCCGGGAGTAAGGATCAACGATTTAGTTTTTTACGATTCAGGGGCAGAATCATTTATAGAGTTACCTTGTATCACGTGATGTATCCATACCATAAATAAACCCTTAGGAGCCCGATAAACATGCCCTTTACACGTTCCCGGGTTACATTTAATATTGAGTTAAACAGACAGATATAAGGAATTTTAACTCAGGTTGGGCAGGTTGCCCGGTTCCTATAATCAACGAATCGTAATCCGTCAGTTAAACCATTCGTAGTTTGTTCAAAAGTAACGGAGCGTTACCAATATTTTTAAAAAATGTTTAGAATCAATAGTCGGAAAAGAGTAATCGTTGTTAGTAATCTTACTAAGCGTACAAAATACTACCATCCGTAATTAAAACGACTCGTTTTTTGAATATAGGAACCGGGCATAAGTCAGTGTTAAATATTTAATCAAGGAACATGCATGTGGCCCTTAGAGGGCGTGTGGTAAAGATTTAAAAAAATAGATCTTAAGCTTAAGCTCGTCAATTAAAGGCAACATTCAGAACAGCTTATCCATGTTATATTATAAAACGAAAGTCTATCTGTCTGTCTGTTTATCTGTCTGTTGCTCTTTCATGACTAAACTACTGAACCGGTTTTGATATAATTTGGTATGCATATAGCGAAAGATCCGAGTTCAAACATAGGCTAGATATATTTTCCTTTAAGATCAAACCCCAAAGGACTTTAGCAGGACTATAAAATATAATTTCAATAATCTATCACTTTGAATGGAACCCATGGAAATGGGCACCGACTATTATTCGCGTATCACCCACGACACGACGACCCACTGCAGACTTTACAGCAGGGTCTTGTTGGCACGACCGAGGGCGTCCGCCCAGGCAGGTGCCCCATAAATTGCCATACTCCAGGTGACCCAGGAGTACCACCATCAGTAATTGGCACTCAGGCCTTCCACATTAGGCTGCAGCCTCCCCGATACAGTGGAGGCTCCCAGGACTCTCGGTGCTCCCCTCTCTTCCCTAGACCTCTTCGGGGATCGTTAAAATACGGTTACCGATGGGCATGCGCACGGAAAAGTACCGAAAAAAAATGTATTCAGTAATCTAAACCCGGTATTTTTGTGTATTCAAAAAGTAGTATCTAATTACCGTCAGCTATAAGAAATTCAAAATCAGGATTGATTTCGGTTGGTTTTACTTGCTGTGCTGCTTTTTTTACCAACTCTAAAACTTCTTCAACTGCCTCTTCTACCATAATGCTTTTCCTATTCAACTCTACGCAAGCATTCCTGCAAAATATATAATTATCTAAAATATCTTTGGAGTTTTAATTTACTTGTTCTATTCCTGACTTGGTCGTCATTTCAGGTCTTTCCATTCACTAATAGATATAAGCCACAAACAACATCAATTTTCTTGTATAGCGTATCTCGTTCAAAAATATATTAGTATTTTTATTTGTTTAATCCTAGTTTATTTCTAGGTATTGGTATATTTTCTCGATTCGATTCATAACGACATATTGATAAAATAGATACACCAACAAACCGCGTGGCTCGGTTTCGATTCCCGATGGGAGCAGGCATTTATGTAATGAACATTTAGATGTCCGCATTTCCAGGTCTGGGTGTTTATAAAATTTGTTCTGGTATCTATTTAAGTATTTCTATATAGTGGAATCGTTGACCCATAAAACAAACATATAATTTTTGACTTGTCCATGGATATTTATTATTATTATTTTATTTATTCAACGTGAATATATGTTTTATTAAAGTCCGAAACCGGTATGATTGTGTGAAGAGAGTAATAAATGGAGAAAAAGGTAGACAGGTTTGTATGGGTTGTCACATTTGGTACTCGATCCTCTCTGCCTAACTTGTAAGAGTATTGGCATGAATATATGGAAGTATGTATATAATCCAATTTATTTGTAGAAGTAGTTATAGTTATAGGTATAATAGACAACTAACAGGCTAATCTCACAGCACTAAAAGTGTTTTGTCTCTTTCTATTACTTTCGTTGAAAGAAGATAGCAATAACTTAAAATTAGTTTAGTGAGTGCGCAACCAAATTACCAAAATTGTCTACTTTTTTCTACTTTCTAGTGTCGTTTCAATAAATGCAAATACATACTACTTACCGGCAACCTGTTTCCACTTGCTCTACGAATTCTTCCATTGCCCATGGTGTGTCTTCTGTAAATAAGGAAGATGATTGATATTAAATTATGTAATAAATATTCTCTGAAACCGGCATGTTTGTATGAAAAGGGTAATGAATATAGAGGAAGCCAGACAGGTCTGCCAGGATCGTTAGATTCGCCACTCGATACTCTCTGCGTGCCTTGTAAGGTAGTGGCGTGAAGATATGTATGTATATAATTAACACTCCAATGTCATCAATTATGTTGTAAATTTATCGTGATTAGTTAAATATAATACGAGACTTTGTTTTACACAGTTTCTTTTTAACCCCGGACTTAAAAAGAGGGTGTTAAAAGTTTGGCGTGTCTGAGTGGGCGTGAGTGTGTCTGAGATTAAATGATTGAATGAAGTTTTGAACTGGTGGGACGATTGAAATTTTGTTGGTTTAAGGCTGATGTTAGCAAGGTGGTTCTTAACTACAATAAAAGAAAGTATTTTCACGCCCATATCCCCGAAGAAGTAGGCAGAGGTACAACCAGTGCACCCACGACTAGCCGAAGGCACTAAGTCTCACAATGTGATAAGCGACAAGCCCATATCCAACCGGGCACTTATTGATCCCGATAAACATTTCGTAATTTGTAAATGAAAAAGCTCATTTTCTTTTTGTTTTCCGACCTTATCCTCCGGAATTGTTACAGCGGCAGGAATAGATAAGACGAAGGATCCATACCCGGACGAGTTGAAGAACGAAACTCTACCACCACTGGTTTTTTATGACCCATTTAGCCTTTGCTCGCTCTTTGCTCTTATGAGTTGCCTGGCAGAAAGACAGACGGTCTATTCTATAGAGGAGACCCGGACCAACGCAGGGAAATTATTACTATAATAAACCTTACTATTTCATTACTACTATATATTCCATCTTTTTTGGTTATATATAAAATTGAATTTGGCAATGTTACACCTAGAAGTGACTAGCATTTTACGTACCTGGTAAAGATATAAGGGTAACGTCCTGCATACCACTCAATACATATATTATTCTGTTGGTATATATATCATGAACTCTGGTCACCAACACATTGAAACTATTAATGGCAGCGTTCGCTCTATCTATGAAAAGCTTCCAGTCTTCACAAGTCCAAGAGACAGTGCGGAGGCCTGGCAGCAAGAGAGAAGACAAGCGGACCACTTGAGGTAGAAGAAGTGGACGAACTTCCAATTTCACTTGACGTACTGTACGCAAGTAGTCTTCCAGAAGAAACTGAAATATATTTTTAGTAGGTTATTAAATATGGAACAAAGTAGGCAGGTCTGCAAGGTTCTATATCTATATAAACACTCTTTGTCAACCTCGCAAGGGACTTGGCGTGAAGATATATTTTGTATGTATATATCATTTAACTTATTATTGCTGTGTATTTTCAAAATAAAAGATAATTTTTGGTTGGTATGTAGTTTTTAAATTTCATTACCAATGATTAGGAAATTGATTAGTTTCATAGTTTATCGTTAATAGAAATACTTACTTTGAAAACAAATTAATGTATTCCCTAGAGCAAATAAATAACAATAATAATACATACTACCCCTACTACGTAGCGCATTCAGAAGGAAAAAAGTAATAAAAAAATGGGCACTTAGTAGTACGTAGCAGGTACAATGCTTTAAATTGACAAAGAGGTATTACGAGGGCCAAACTGAAAGTTTTTAGAACTGGCAACTTAAAAGCATTATATTAAAAAAATAAGTTTAAATTTTGAAAATAGAACTCTTTACCAATAATACTGAGTATACATTTCATTCATTTGTTATTTGTTTTACGATTTGGCGGCAAATTGAAAATTGTCTGTGCGCCTCAGAATGAATTTAAGCCGAGAAAATTTTCGTGCAATGATTTTTTATGACTTTCGATGTCATATAAGTCAACAAGAAAGTTATGATAGACTTCGATTGGCTTTTCACGATGAAGCCCCATCTTGTGCCACAGTTTACAACTGGTTTAATGAATTCAAACGTGGTCGAACTAATCTCACCGATGATTTGCGTGAGGGACGGCCTTCTACAGCGACGACTGAAGTATCAGTGTTGTGCGGCGTATGATAGAGACTGACAAAAGAGTGACCTATCAGCAGATTCGGACAAGTCTAGGCATAGGTATGAGTCAAGTGCACAAAATCCTCCATGAACATTTAGCGGTCAGGAAGCTTTGTGCCCGCTGGATACCGCATTATTTGACCGAGGCTCAAAAACTCCGCCGTGTTGATTGGTGCCGAGAAATGATCCAAAAATTTAACGGAGGTGACTCAAATACTGTGTTCGACATACTAACGGGTGACGAAAGCTGGATTTACTGTTATGATCCGGAAACCAAATGACAGTCTGCTCAGTGGGTGTTTCCTTCCGAAGAGTTGCCAACTAAAGTGAAGAGAGGTCGAAGTGTTGGAAAAAAGATGGTGGACTCGTTCTTCGGAAAGACAGGTCATTACGCGACAGTTGTCTTAGAGGATCAGAAAACGGTTAATGCAGAGTGGTACACTAACAACTGTTTACCACTTGTCTTGGAAAAAGTTCGAGAGAAACGACCTCGCAGCAGGATCCTCCTTCATCACGACAATGCCTCGTCGCACACCGCCAGGCAAACGATCGACTATTTGGCGACCTCAGACGTGGAATTACTGGGTCACCCGCCGTATAGGAAAACTTCGAGGAAAACATTTTATGGACGCCGAAGAAGCAGTGGCTGCGTTTCAAAACGCCGTCGAAGAGACCCCTAAGGCCGAGTGGGCAAGGTGCTTTTCTCAATGGTTCCATCGAATGCAGCGATGTATTGATGTAAATGGACGCTATTTTGAAAAGTTATAATAAAACTAATAACTTGCTAGAATGCTTAGTTTTTGATTTTCTAAGAACTTTCAGTTTGACCCTCGTACGTCACAAATTATTATTGTGAGGGCTATCTGGTCTTTGACATTTTAAGTTAGCTAAGTTGTTATAGCCCTGATGCTTATATAGTGGAACAGGTTGGGTAAAAGACAAAAAATATGTTTTTATTGTGGAAAGTACAAGTGATGTTAATCAATTGGTTTTATATATTTGTTAATCTATATATATAAAAATCAATTGCTGTTCGTTAGTCTCGCTAAAACTCAAAAACGGCTGAACCGATTTCGATAATTTTGGTTTTGAATTATTTTTTCAAGTCCAGGAAAGGTTTAAAAGATAAGAAATAGGAAAAATCTTGCGAGAAAAATAAGAAAAACAACATTTTACTTTTTCCCATACAAACTGAACGGGTGGAACGAAGTTCGCCGAGACAGCTAGTTAACTTATATATTGGTTTCATATATTTGTAAATTAAAATTATTGATCGCCTCTGTGGTCTAGCGGTCCGGGTGTTGGACTTGACTGCATTAAGTCTCAAAAAAACCTGGTCGGCCAACAAAAAGAAAATTGGATTTTTCCAATTTTCTAATAAAAAAAATGTTGGTCGGGATTGGAAACGTGCCCGGTTGGCGATAGGCTTGCCACCTATCACATTGTGGGACTTAGTGTCTTCGGCTAGACGTGGGTGCCCTGGTTGTGCCTCTGCCTACCTCTACGGGGATATGGGCGTGAAGACGCTTTTTTATAAATTAACTTTTCATACCAATAATTTACAGAGAAGGTAGCGAGTATAGTAAACTTGACAAGCCGGAAGCTCATGGTAAGGGCTCTGGTAATGTAATAGATCGTAATAAGAACCAAGCCCCAATGTCGGACACAGTACTATTGTGATCACGAAACAATAAAATTGAGGTAAGCAAAATTTGCGTGATTCAGTAACCGACTTTCGCAAGCCCTAACGTTTGGGAGAAAATTATTTTACATGTGATTGAGATACATACATGCAAATTTTTACACCGTGTTGGTCCGGGCTCCATTGTAGAATAGACCATCTACCTTCCTGTGCCAGGCAGCTCGTAAAAGGCGAGCATAGGCTTGCCGTCACTAACACCGTGACATCCTACTAGGTGGTAGAGTTTCGCAGCGACTCACCCGGATTGGTACCACCGCCTTACCTATTCCTACCGCCATAACGTCATGACGTGTTCCGGTTCGGAGGGTAAGGTAGCCGGTTAACTTACTTTTGCTCAAGGCCTAACATCCCGGCCTCTGGTTGGCAACGCACCATTACCACCTTTGGTGTCTCTAGGCGGCGAGAATTTCTTACCATCAGGAAATCCGTCTGCTTGTTTGCCTTCCAATGTTATAAAAAAAAAAATCAGGACAAGTCCCTTACATGGTAGGCAGAGAGTATCAAGCGCCAAATCTCGCAAATCTTGCAGACCTGCCTCGTTTCTTCCACATTCAAAATCTACCTTTTTCATATACTTAAAATTGAGCTACATATAATCAAATAAATTTAAACAATAATTAAGCACAAAAAACTGCAAAAAGCGACTCTAAACATTTGATTGGTACCACGTCGCGATTCGATAATCTTCGGAATCATGACCTATCTTTGTAAAAAAGAACCATCAAAATCGGTACCGAGTAATCGCGTAACAAACATACAAAAAATACTTTTGAATTGAGAATTTTTTTGTTTCTCCGTTTTGGGGTCGGTTAAAAACAATTACCTGCAAGGAGTCATTCACAAGTGTAAAATAATCCTTTTTGGAATACAGCGAATGACAGACAATTGGTAGCTCCAGGCCCATCTTCACAAGGCAGTCCGATTCTCGGATCAACAGTTTGATGGTGTGATCCAAGTTTACGACCAGACGACCAGACTCATCTATTTTCAGCAACGTGTTATTCAAACTATCGTCGACGTCCCATAACTGTAAATCAAAAAATATTATTGGATTTTTATGCAGTAATTGTATACTATATTGCCTCTGGTCTAGCGGTCTTGCTAGCGGTCTAGCTTCACACCTACTTGACTTCTTGAGGTCCCAGGTTTGATCTCCGGGTCGGAAAACAAAATAAAAATAGAAAATTAATATAAACAAAAATAACTTTGCCAGAGATTGGATATGTGCCCGGTTGGTGATAGGCTTGCCACCTGTCATGTTTCGGACACTTAGTATGTCGGCTAGTAGTGGGATTCTTGGATGATTCTTCTTGGATGGTCCCTCGTGTTGGTTCGGGCTCCTTTGTAGAATAGACCATCTGCCTTTCTTGCCAGGCAGCTCGTAAAAGGCGAGCAAAGGCTCACCGTCACTAACACCGTGAATTCTGACTAAGTGGTAGAGTTTAGCAGCGACTCGCCCGGATTGGTACCTCCGCCTTACCTATTCCTGCCGCCATAACGTAATGACGTGTTCCGGTTCGGAGGGTAAGGTAGCCGGTAAACTTACTTTTGCTCGAGGCCTAACATCCCGGCCCCAGGTTGGCAACGTACCATTACCACCTTTGGTGTCTCTAGGCGGCGTGAGTTTCTTACCATCAGGAAATCCGTCTGCTTGTTTGCCTTCCAATATCATAAAAAAAATGTATCTCTGCCTGCCTCTTCTGGTGTATGGGCGTGAAGATATTTACTTCATTTAAAGTGTAAATATAAGGAAGTTAAGGCAGCGCCCAGAATAGAGAATCCGAAATGTTTTTTCCTGAAATAAGGAAGTAATCATTAATATTTAAAGAAAATGGTAAAAGATGCAGATTAGATTAGTAAATAAACTTTTTCTTATTATGTCATATTTTTATATTCTTATTTTTATAAACTTCCAATTCATAAGACGCTACAAAATTTACATCTATAGATTTAGAATATGAGATCATAGCAGATTCTATTTTTTGGTTCAAAAAACGTCTCGTTTTGCTTACGTGTGGTTGTTTTTTGTACGAATAATACAAAATCTAAATACAGTTGTTTGTTTTTATAATTAACTTTAAACATTTTGCAAAACTATGAGCAACGCTTCGTAACTTTTAGACAAACTACCAATGGTTTTACTAACGGTTGACGGTACATTTATTAAAGGAACCGGTGACTAGAGATGACCCCAACATAGATGCGTTTCTATTTATCACTGATCATGTATTTTGTCAAAAAATACATGGTTAGCGATAAAATATAAAATGCTATAAAGAATTAAGTAGCGATAAAATAAAAAATGCTATAAAGAATTAAGTAGCGATAAAATATAAAATGCTATAAAGAATTAAGTAGCGATAAAATATAAAATGCTATAAAGAATTAAGTAGCTATAAAATATAAAATGCTATAAAGAATTAAGTAAGAAGTAAGTAAGTAAGTAAATAAAATAATAAATATCCCTGGACAAATCACACAAATTGAATCTAACCCCAAAGTAAGGAAATTATATGCTTGTGTAATGGAGGTTAGTCAACGATACTAATACATATAAATACTTAAATAAATACCAGAATAAGTATAATAAACACCCAGACCCGGAAATGCAGACATCTAAATGTTCATCACACAAATGCCTGCCTCCCTCTGGAATCGAACCCAAGCCTCAGGGTTGGTCGATGTAGTTAGGCGTGTCAACCAACGAGACTGTCAATTAATGAATTCGTGGTCAATTTCGGAAGTTCGTACTCGAAACACTGATATGTTACTTTTATTTTGTTTCATTTTGATATACCTAGTCTTGCCATAAATATTGTAATAAAGAAAAAAAATATTTTTTTAACTGCAAATAACATATATTACTTTTACAGTGTGTTAGTTTAATACATAAATATACAACAATTAAAAATATAAAAAGCTTATTCGAAGTGGTCTCCATTGGCTGCAATACAGTCCTTTAAACGTTGAGGCCAGTTATCAATAGAAGCACGCACTCTTTCCATGGGAAAATTCTTCACTGCCAATCGTATAGATTGTTTTAGGGACTCCAAATTATCATGGCGTTTAGAGCAAGCTGTACTCTCTAAAACTGACCATAAATCATAATCCAGCGGATTAAGATCGGGACTAGACGACGGCCAGTCTTCAGCTCTGATGAAGTCCGAAACGTTCGCTTCCAACCAAGACTGCGTGGACCGAGCTTTATGACCCGGCGCCGAGTCTTGCTGGAAGGACCATACTTGGTTATTGAACATGGTGATGTTAAGGGGCTTAACTACCTTCTCAAGAATGGTATCTTGATACACTTGTGCCGATGTTTTGATACCTTTTTCACAAAAATATGGCTCAGTCACTCCTTCATAGCTAACACCCCACCAAACCATCACTGAAGTTGGATAATGTCCACGTTGCACTCTGTCGACTAATTGGGAAGCTTCCTTAGAGCTTTGAGCATAAATACGGTCATTTTGTTTGTTAAAATGTTGCTCAATTGTAAAAATTTTCTCATCCGTAAACAAAATTTTTCTGTGACCTCCCTTTGCGTACCGCTTCAGTAATTGTTTCGATTTTACGACCCTATTCTTCTTTAAATTATCAGTTAAGAAATGACCAGAGCGTCTCTTATAGGCTGCAAGTCCTAAGTCATCTTTTAAAATACGCGACATGGTTCTAGGTGCTATCTTCATTTCCCGAGATAAAATCTTTTGCTTTCGGACAGGATTTCTTCGAATTCTTTCCCTTACTGCTTTGACCACCTTTTTCGTACGAACACTACGTGGACGGCCAGATCTTTTTCTGTCACAAACAGAGGAAGTCTCATTGTACCTATTAATAGCCCGGTACACAAACATTTTACTAAAACCAAGTGTATGGAGAGTTTTAAAAATTGCATTTGGCTCCATACCTACTTTGTGTAATGCAATCACAGCGATTCGGTTCTCTTTATCACCCCACTCCATTTTAATATCGCAAAATATTGTACAATGTATTGGCGCCAAAATGAGAAAACACAATGAACAATCGTATAAAAATGACAGATTCGAAATTCAAATGTAATATTTTTTTATTTTTAAGTGTAACAGTATTTATGGCCAGACTAAGTATATAAGTATTTTAATTCTAAAAGAAAAACCACGGAGTACATCTTACAAAAAATATTAATTACTGGATTTCAAAGGTGAATGATTTGATCCCTGTATGAACGAAGATGTTTTTGTGCCAAGTGAACGAGAAAATTTCAATCGGTAATTAACATTTTGGTGTCAGAAGTCTGTAATATTCTTGATTAATATTTAATAGTATAATGCGTTCATTTTACTTTCAATTATATCTTACATTTTTTATAAAAAGCATAGATACTAAGTATAACACTTAACAGTAATATCTATTTATAGCCCCGTGATGGTCCGGGCTACTTTGAGGAATAGATTACTTATCTTCCTGCCAGGAAACTTTCCTCGCGGTTGGTCGATGTAGTTAGGCGTGTACGCTAGCCACTCGACCAACGAGGCGGTCAAATGTGTAAGTAAGCGCATAACTTCCGAACGATTGAACTGATTTGGTAATTTTTTGTTGTGATAGTTATTGTCAGAAGAATGCTCTTATGAAGAGAAAAACAGGAAAAATAGTGGAGAAAAACAATACTTTATTTTTCCCATACATATTAAATGGATGGAACGAAGTTCGCCGCGACTGCCAGTTTATGAAAAAAAAGCATCTTCACGCCCATATCCCCGAAGAGGTAGGCAGAGGCACAACCAGGGCACCCACGATTAGCCGAAACTAAGTCCCACAATGTGATAGGTGGCAAGGCTATCGCTAACTGCGCACATTTCCAATCCCGACCAACATTTTTTTTAATTAGAAAATTGGAAAAATCCAATTTTCTTTTCGTTGGCCGACCCGGGACCTCATGCAGTCAAGCCCAACTTCCGCTATTATACCCCTAATTATAGGGTTACCTAGGGTAATTAGGGTAGAACCCTATAATTTGCTAGACCACAGAGCTGATATAATTACTACCTTTCTGTAATATTTATGATCCAGATAAATTGAGTAAAAAATCAGAATATTAATAAAATAATAATTATGCTCCTGGTAATATTTAGTAGCCCTGTGTACTGAAACGCCTTATTTTCCTCTGATTAAAAAAAGTGAAGATATTTGGGTCATTAGGTACCTACGAAGCATCCTGTATAAAGGCGTAGGCGTCCCATCGACTATACTCACTAGGGTTGCAGAAGTATTGGATAGTGTAAGAAATACGTCATAGTCCTTCAGGTTGTGAACAAATTATTAATAGGATACATCAATTATTATTGACTAGGATTGATCAATACCCGGGTTGTTGAATATTCAATTTTATCTCATTTGTCAATTCTGAGCGGTGACGTCATACTTGTTTTTTTTTTGTGATAATGGAAGGCAAACAAGCCGAAGGATTTCCTGATGGTAAGAAATTCAGGCCACCCAAAAGCACCAATGGTGGTAATGGTGCGTTGCCAACCTGAGCCCGGAGTGTTAGGCCTCGAGCAAAAGTAAGTTTACCGGCTACCTTACCCTCCAAACCGGAACACGTCAACGGCAACCTAGTCAGATGTCACGGTGTTAGTGACGGTAAGCCTATACTCACCTTTTATATAGCTGCTAGGCAGGAAGCCTTATTATGTGCGGTGACGTCATACTTGGGGAATTTGCAGGTAATTGACAAATAAATTTACTTTCTTCGTTAATGAAGGTCGTCCTTACATCAAAAGCCATTTATTTCCATTTCCATCGCATTGTAAGCTATGGGGATAAGGTCAAGGCCAAGAACCAATAAATGAAATGAAAGGAAATGGAATGTTTGTTTCTCTCTTCACAATGGGCTTTGATTAAACATAAATTAACAAGTTAGGAATTCCATTAGCGAAAATTAAATTTAAAAAAGAAAACAGTGTCTTCACGACCATATCCTCGAAAATGTAGGCAGAGGCACAAACAGGGCCCCCACTACTAACCGAAGACACTGAGTCCCACAATGTGATAGATGGCAAGTTCATCGGCCTACGGGCACACATCAAACCTCGGGCAACGTTATTTACATGACAAAATTAAAATACACATTTGCTATTGTTTGTTGTCCGACCCGGGGATTAAACCCTGGGCCTCAAGAATACAAGTACGGCGCTGGACCGCTAGACTACAAGAGGGAATTCAAATAAAATTAGAAATTGTAACTAGGTAATGAGTTTCGCAGCGACTTACCCGGATTGATACCACCGCCATACCTATTCCTGCTGCCATAACGTCAGTGCTTGTCTTTGACGTTTAGTTACTAAACTTACATTTGCTCTAGGCCTAACATCCTGGCCTCAGGTTGGCAACACACCATTGCCACCTTAGGTGTATTTCTTACCATCAGGAAATCCATCTGCTTGTTTGCCTTCCAATAATATAAAAAAATGTATCATCAAATTTCGAAATAACAATATGTGTTAGTTTAGTATACATTAAAAATTGTTTTAATCCTGTAAGTCTAAAACTTAGTCAACTTCTATATTTTCCGTTATTTACAGAACTTTAACTTTATAAGCTTCTTTATCTATATCTTTATATATATAATTCTTCTGTGAGTGTGTATGTCACTGAACTCCTTCTAGACGGCTGGACCGATGTTGATGAAAATTTTAGTGCGTGTTCAAGGGAATTCGAGAATGGTTTAGATTCACAATTTGGTCTCCTGGACAATTTTTTTTTAATTAATTTTTTAAGAATAAGTCGATGTTAGTTTTGGAATTATTCACATCGGATCCGACAGACTGCGCTACTGTCGAAGCATTAATGTCAAGCGGTTCTCTATTTATCACATTTTTTGTAACAAATGAATTCAATAAAAGGCGGATCATTTTGTTCATGGGTATTTTTCAGTCAAATTGAAAAACTTGTTTCAGGTGGGATTGTGCTGTCATATTAAAATTGTTTACAGCTGTTTTTATTTTTTTTATTCTATTGTGTAACGTCATTTATGCGGTCATATACGTAGCGAAGTACGTACCTGGCCGCTAGTACATTATAAGCTCAAATCTCAATTGTTGCAATATAGTTCACACTAAGAGAATACATTTACAAGGTGGTATCCTTCAGAGTAATCTCCAAAAGAGAAAATATCCTGCTAAATACAGCGATCATTGTTTCAAAGTCCTTAAAAACCAAATAAATAAAATAGGTAACAGTAAGGTCAGAGAAAGAGTGGGATTGAAAGAAAGTGGTGGTGTTAAAATACGAAAGAGCATGCTAGGTTCGGTCATGTGGAAAAAATGACAGATTAAAGATTGACAAAGCAGATATGTGTGACAAATAGATGTTGGTAAAAGGAAAGACTAAGGAAGACAGACAGGTTTGTCAGGATCGTAAGTTCTGGCATTCGACACTCTCTGCCTACCCCGTAAGGGACTTGGCGTTGACCCCGTAAGATATGTGAATGAATGAATGAATACACTTTATTATAAACCAACATTTACAAAAAAAAATACACACTTTTCCGCTTATAATAATATTTAACTTAGGTGCACAAAGACGGTCTTATCGCTTCAGAGCGATCTCTGCCAGACAACCTTATGTGTGTGTGATATGTGTGTGTAAATAAAATCTATGCTCACATTTTGGTTCATCCAAACAGCACGCATTGTGTCTTCATAGTTGGTGATGAGCGTTCGGGTAGCGTTGTACTTCTTCATCATGTCAGTGGCCGCTGGTAACGCTCGTAACACAGGGTGTGCGTAAACACTCTCAACCGTCTCTGTCATATTGTACATCAAACATCGAGCCCATTTAATACGCCCTGTAGAAAAACATAGATAACAAAATGTTGAGATGAAATATTGCATCCATGGTTTAGCTTTCAGGTCAGTTAGACTTCAATGAGAGTCCCAAGTCCATAGCCTGGTTGGTCAACAAACACATACATAGACATACATATTTTTAAAGCCAAGTCCGTTACAGGGTAGGCAGAGAATATCGAGTGCCAAACCTAACGATCCTGACAAACCTGTCTGGCTTCCTACACATTCATTACCTGTAACTTTTAAAATAACAAAACGATAAAACTAAAAAAACAAAGTATGATATACAACTATACTTTTATTTCACTATAAATGGTTTTGAACAAGATCTAGTACCTAGTTTTTTTAATAGGTTTTTTAATAGTTTTTAAAAACCGGTTTTAAAGACTCTTGACATTACCCTCAGATAATATCCGAGCGATCTGATCGTAGAATGTCAACATCGATCTCCCCGGGTCCCTATATCCATCCACATTTGTAGTAGTTGTAGTTTTTATGACAACAGTGAATTGTAAAAATACCATAGTTTTGGGTTTAGGTATTATGTAAGCACAAAACGAAGCAATCAATTTTTTTTTGTTTAGACTAGCTGCCTATTCCGGCTTCGCTTAGATGATATATTTTTAAAACATAAATTGAAATGTAAGCTAACCTATCTTTCAAATTGGATCAAACTGCACACGGTGTGCAAATTTGATTGAAATCGGTTGAATAGTTTAGGAGTCCATCGCGGACAAACAGTGTGACACGTAATTTATAAATATATGTATATTAAGACTAGCCGACCTGGCAAACTTCGTATCGTTTGACATTAACAGTTACTAACGTTTCCTTTCGAAAAAAATTTAAGTATGAAACATGTTAGTAATTTAAACTCTTTCAAATTAAAAAAAAATACAAAATATTGAAAATCTAAAGAACTGGGCTATCTTAAGTCAAGGCCTAAGATAGCCCAGTTCTTAAGATTTTTAATATTTTGTATCTTTTTTCTTGTTGTTTTTCCCACCACCTCTGTGGTCTAGCGGTTCAGTTGTTGGACTTGACTGCATAAGGTCCTGGGTTCGAATCCCGGGTCGGGCAACAAAAGAAAATTGGGTTTTTCCAATTTTCTAATAAAAAAAATGTTGCTCGGGATAGGATACGTGCCCGGTTGACGACAGGCTTGCCACCTATCACATTGTGGGACTTAGTATCTTCGGCTAGTCGTGGGTACCCTGGTTGTGCCTCTGCCTACCTCTTCGGGGATATGGGCGTGAAGAAGATACTTTATTGTTTTTTCTACATTTCTTGCAATTTCCCGATTTTTTCATAAAAACCTCCGTATATTAACCAACACAGCAAAAAAAGAATTAGCGAAATTGGTCCATCCGTTCAGGCGTTATGTGATAACCAGTCATTTTCATTCATTCATTTTTATATAAATAGTTTTTTTATGATATTGGAAGGCAAACAAGCAGACAGATTTCCTGATGGTAAGAAATTCACGCCGCCTAGAAACACCAAGGATGGTAATGGTACGTTGCCAACCTGAGGCCGGGATGTTAGACCTCGAGCAAAAGTAAAGTTTACCCGCTACCTTACCTTCCTAACCGGAACACGTTAACGGCAAGCATTGACGTTATGGCGGCAGAAACTGCCTGGCAGGAAGATAGGTAGTCTATTCCTCAGAGTAGCCCGGACCATCACGGGGCTATAAATAGATATTACTGTTAAGTATTATACTTAGTATCTATGCTTTTTAGCCCCGAGGCTTGGGTTCGATGCCAGAGGGAGGCATTTTTGTGATGAATATTTTGATATCTGCATTTCCGGTTATTTATTAAATATGTGCTGGTATCTATTTAAATATTTCTATGTATTAGAATCGTTGACTAACACCCATAACACAAGCATATAATTTGCTTACTTTGGGGTTAGATTCAATTCGTGTAACTTGTCCAGGGATATTTATTTATTTATTTACTAATATGTATTACATATAGAGCGCTTGCTTGCTTGCCGCTGACGTGTTCCAGTTCGGAGGATAATGTAGTCAGGAAGGTTACTTTTTTTGAGGCCTAAGGTTGGCAACGCATCATTACCACCTTTGGTGTTTTTTGGCAGCATGAACTTGTTACCATCAGGAAATCCGTCTGCTTGTTTGCCTTCTAATATCATAAAAAAGGATAAAAATAACTATAATGATATGTATTATCAGAACAGCTATTGAATTATCGGATTAACGACCAATTTCAATAATCTAAGATAAGGGATAGGCGCCACTATAGTTCAGTTGCCAAACAACCACTATTATTATTTTTTGAAACAATTATCAATAACAGCAAAGCAATTAAAGCACCCGTCATGAGAAGGTAGAAATTATGTAAACAAACGTTCGGGAGTTAACAACATTTGGTTCAAAGATAAAAGTATTTTTTTTTAATATTTAATTAATTAATAATTTAAATATGTATAATAAATTACTTATGTTTTGACATTTTTTTCGTGGCAAATTGATTTCCTTAGATGTACTGGGTACTGGCTTATTTATATGTTAATACACAATAACAAATAATGGATAAAAAAAATTAAAATTAAGGCAACAATTAACAAAACTAACAACAATAACAAAGTGATAACGAAAAGATAGAAAAAATTAACAATAACAACCAAATCCGCGATTTTAACAAAGCAATGAAAAATTCAAAACTCGAATGACGCGTTTATTTCCAAAAGACGAACCGATGGTTTGCAATCCCGGCGACCGGCGCGTCCCCGTACCAAGACACTCAAACGTCAGTTGTTAGATATGATCCGACTAAATTAAATAGGTTGTTACTTTCATATAACCCGTCTATTTTTTTATTTCGATTGAATATGGTCAGTTTATTGTTGTCTCGAAGTAAAAGGAAATACTTGGTAAAAGATGTTTGTTTATATAATTTCTAGCTTCTCATGACGGGGGCTTTAGACTATAGTAGGTATATCCCTAAGTGTAGATAGATTATTGAAATTAGCACTAATTGACTTTTCACCGGTGACCATAGGAATCACCATCATTCCTAACATTGTCATGCGTGTTTGGGCGTATTTGATATTAAATTTTTGAAGGAATTATTTTCTTTCTAATTCTTAGGTTACTGTGAATTATAAATTATATAATCCTATGTAGCGCTTATATATTCATGAAACTTGTTAATCCCGGTCCTCTATGTATAACGTTACCATTTATTTTTTAAGTCAGAACGGGACACCTACGGAAATATATAATAAAAATAAAAGTTTGAAGTGTTTATTTTTTTTTTATAGAAGGTAGAATAAGAATAACATGAGGGGGGGGGGAGAACGGCGTGACTCCTAAGTCGTATTTTTGTATTTATTGTCGGAACAAAGTTTCAAAATATCGGTTCTTGTTTTTAGATAAATGTGGAACTCGGTGCATGATTTATTTATATTTATCTTCGTAATCAACGTAACTTTCATTACTGCGAAAATCAATCGTGTTTTATCATTTGTCCATATTTTGTTCATTTGAGAAAAAACTCTTTCGACGGATGCGTTAATTCTACGCAAAACGGAAAACGGGACTATGTCGGCCTCGCTGGGGACACCGGGACAGATACTCTGAAAACGGGACTGTCCCATTCAAAAAGGGACGTATGGTCACGTTATCTATGTACCAACTGCCGTCCTGCCTGGCAGGTCGTAACAGGTGAAACGGGTCACTACCAACAAGATTGTTAGAGTGTTATGCAGCAGCTTGCAAGGAGAGGTCCACCACCTTATCTATTCCTTCCACCATAATGACAATGTCATGTACCGGCCCGGGGGGTAGGGTATACGGTAGACTTGCACCATTGGCGTATCACCACGGACAATAATAGCTTTACCTTTTCAACTTTTTAATTACTTTATTCATTTTTTAAAATATTTTGATAAAACTACCTGCCACTGGCTGCTGGGCAACGAAAGATCATCATTTTGGTTTTTAAACATTTTCAATATTTTATCAATTTCGTTCATACTGAATTTTAATAAAAAAACAAACTTTCCAATCACTAATAAATATTTTTTGGCAACGGAGAATCTTCTTTTCACCTCTTATTAGTTTTCCATATCGAGTGAGAACACTGTATTTTAATAAGAATAAACTTATTTGCCAGTGGTTAACAATGTATAGGTAAAGGAGAAACATCACATTGCTTTTTGAACATCTTTATTATTTTATCTACTTTACTATAGTTTAATAAAAATAAACTTGCGTGTCACTTAGTAATAATTTCTAGGTAACGAAGGATCATTTTTAAGCCTCTTAAGCAATTTACTATTATATTAATTTATTTTTTACTGTATTTTAATAAAAATAATTTCGCGGCCAGTGGTAAATAATATTTAGTAACGGAGGACCATCTACGCTTCCAAACATTTTATTATTTCATTTTTCACTGTATTTTAATAAAAATAAATTTACCTGCCACTGGTAAATAATTTCTAGGTAACGGAAGATCACCTTTAAGCCACTTAAATATTATTAATTAATTTGTATTTTACATTGTACTTTAATAATTACAAATTTACCTGCCACAGGTGAATTATTCTTAGGTAACGGAAGATTATTTTTTCGGCTTTTTATATTTTGATTATTTTATTCACTTCTTTCTCACTGTATTTTTATAAAAATAAACTCATCTGACTCTGGTAAAAATTTTTTTTGGAAACAGAAGTCTATTTTTGCTCCTTAAATAT
Organism: Calephelis nemesis; assembly: GCA_002245505.1. Classification (NCBI taxonomy): domain Eukaryota; kingdom Metazoa; phylum Arthropoda; class Insecta; order Lepidoptera; family Riodinidae; genus Calephelis; species Calephelis nemesis. The sequence goes on from NJDD01009101.1 coordinate 83,227, forward strand.
TTTCACTATTTTATCTACTTCATTCATACTGTACTTTAATAAAAAATAAACTTACCTGCCACCGGTGAATAATTTCTTGGCAAAGGAGGATCATCCTTTTGCCTTTTAAACATTTTCATTATTTTGTCCACTTCTTTCTCACTGTATTTTAATACTCTGTCATATTTTTCACTTAATTTCGGAAGCGCTATTTTTTGGCTAACCTGAAATCAAAGAACTCGTATACATGTCTGACTCCAAACTAAAATATGGTTATATATAAAAATCAATATAAGAAGCGCTGAACGAAAGACGGCTTGCTAATGACTCACATTTATTGTAATTATCCAGACATTTTCCTATAAATAGACCTTGTTGTTATAATAGCATCGATTACCAACAAATGAAGTCTTTAGACAAGTCATCAAGTATCGAACACCTTTTCAGCATCCATTGCTCCGTTCACTTACCCCGTGCTGTTAGAGAGTTATTTGTACCTACCTCTATTTTAACACTTTTAATGAAAAAATTGATTCTGAAATTGATATTACTAAGCGATACTTGCACTACTGTTAACCTCAAAGTTTTTGACCCGTAAAATATCTAATACCATTTATTTGCCAGTTGTTCCGTTTACTCGCTCCGTGCTAATGGAGACCCCTTTGTACTTCGACATTAGTACTTTTAATGATGAAACTACACAATAATGATGGCCCAAAGATTGATATTGCCAATAGATACTTTTAAACACCACTATAAGTCTCAAATTTATTAAGCTATAGAATACCTAATAGCGTTTCTTTGCAGCTTGTTCCGTTTACTTACCCCGTACTATTGAAGAACTATTTCTGTCCCTACATAAATATTTTAAATAATTAAATTACCCGCTACCGATTGTCCAAAATTTGATAATACCAATTAATACTTATATACAATAACAGTAGAGAGTTCTAAGTTGTTATGGCATAAAATATCTAAACACATTTTTTTGACGATTGTTCCGTTTTCGACCTCGTGCTATTAAAGAATAAGTTTTGTCCTTATTTGAGTATTTTTAAGGATGAAATTCCACACTACTGATGAAAAACTACTGATGACAAAGATTCATAATGCCAATTCATACTTTTACACACCAACAGTGCCAAGTGTGTTCTAAGTTATAGAATATCTGATACCATTTCTTTTCCCTTTGTTCCGTTTACTTACTCCATGCTATAGAAGAATTTCTTTTTGCCCCTACTTGAGTACTTTTAATGAAGACACTACCACACTACTGATGGTTCAAAGATTGATAATGCCAAGTGCCAATAAGCATTAAGTTTGACATGTACACATACTTACATAATATTGAATTTTATATGAAAAATAAATTACTCGAAAATCTTATCACTCGTGAATGGATGGAATAATTTCGATAAATTAGTTCTGTTAATTCATTTTGTCAGAACATTGTGATGACAAAATGAAGACAGGGCAGCGTCTGTCCGCCAATGTACACTAAAATTAAAATAAATAAATATATGACATTTATAACTTACCTTTTCGAATCTAGTTAAAAATTTTATGCCTTGAGGTGTTTCCCACACGCTGGAAAAGTTGACTTCGATTGTGTTTCCGATAGATTCTTTCAGCGCGTTCGTCTTGTCTTCAAAGGCTTGGTAGTCTTTGTCAAATTCATTGTTTCGGTAGTCTAGGTAATCATACTGACATGTTGTAACTGCTTTCTTAGCTTCTTCGAAGGTATGCATTGCGTCTTCCAAATCTAAATTAGAATTCGGTAATAGAGTAACTGAAGCTATTATCATCTTAAATCTGAAGGTATCGCCGATCCATTTTATTATATTATATTTATATTTATATATCTCTTGTCACATCTTGTCACGCTCTGCCAAACCCCTCCCTCCTTGTATGCGAACGTATTTTATGAACGGCCCCTTATCATATTATGGGACTTTGTATCTTCGGCTAGTCGTGGGCGCCCTGGTTGTGCCTCTGCTAACCTTTTCGGGGATATGGGCATGAAGATACTTTACTTTTTTTATGATAATGTAAGGCAAACAAGTAGAAGGATTTTATGGCGGTAAGAAATTCACCCCGCCTAGAGACACCAAAGGTGGTAATGGTGGCTTGCCAGCCTGAGGCAAGAAAAAATAAAATGAAGAATAAACAAGAAAAAATTAAAATGAGAGAAATGGGCCTATGACACATACATATTTTAGTTGGGATAAAAAATTAAAAAAATATTGATGGACCAATCACATTTACCTTCATAGTTAACATTAACAGTCATAAGTCACTAAACAAAGTCATGTCAGGGTCTTGAGTAAAGCGGTGGCTTTTTTTACTCATACTCATCTAGTGAGATTTGGCGGCAGCCAGGAAATTCACGATACACTAACTTCTTCATAATTAATTAACTAACTTAATTTCACCTGTGCTCTTTAACTTAACCAAACTAATTACCACCGCAATTAACCAATTTTACTCATAATTAATACGAAGTTTATTTATTAATTACGAAAAAATCCACGACCATCTTTCATGATGGCGCCAGAAAACCTTTATATTTATTTTTAATATGACCTATTCGAAATTGGCAGCGAAGACTTTTGTTATTATTCAGCCTTTACAAATGAGAATTCTTTGTAAACATCTGTTTTTATAAGCTGGTATTGAAAGGCTTCTAATATAAAGAAACAAATTAGGGAACTCTTCAATAGAAATAGAAATGCCAAATCAAAAATACAACACAATATTATTATGAATAAAAACGATTATCTCATTTCGTGTTCTTATTAAGGTGAAACACCGCCTTTATTAACCGACTCCAAAAAGGAGGAGATTTTCAATTCGACTGTATATTTTTTATTTTTATTAGCAATTGCTCCGAATTAAAGTAATTCATATTTAATCAAAAATACTAGTATGAGGTTGATAACATGTATGTAGAATCATCTCAGAATAATTAGAGAAAACATTTATTAATATCTTTCGAAAAAAAAAAATAAAGTGGTACGTAATGAAATAATCGGAATCGGTTTTTAAAGTATTGTTAAAATTGATAATTATAGAAAATAATTTATCCATACGTTTATGACAAATGCGAAAATCTGTCTGTTATGGTTTTACGGCTAAACGACTGTATCGATTTCCATTAAATTTGTTAGTCATATAGCTAAATAACCAAGTTAAAACACTACCTTTTTTCAAAACTCAATCTACAAAGAACTATAAATAAATAAAAATGAATATTTCAGAAAAGCAAGATGACTAAAAATAAACTTTAGGTGGGCATTACAAGTTTGTGTGAAATTATGTTGAAAGTACCTTCACACGATCCACGAAAGGGTAGGCAGACGCTCAAATAGGGCACCCACGACTAGCTGGAAAACACTAAGTCCTGGAATGTGATAGGTGGCAAGCCTATCCGCCAACCGGGCTCATATCCAATCCTTTGGCAACGTTATTTTTATTAGAAAATTTAAAATATACATTTTCTTTTTTTTATTTGCCCGAGCCGGGATCGAACCTGGGACCTCAAGAATTTAAGTCCGACACCAGACCGCTAGACCACAGAGACGATAATATTCATGTTAAAAACTTAACACAATTTAATTATTCTACGCAGACAAAGTCGCACAGAAACAGCAGCTTATTTTATATCTCACCTTCGCCCAGTAATAAACCTTCCATCCTTTTTTCGAACAAATGATTGTAGTCATCCATTAAGTCAAACATACAAATTATTTTATTGAGACGTTTGCAAAATGTATCGAATTTTCCGAAAACGTAATTTTCCGAAAAACTAAACTGTTCCGTGTTTGGCAGGAACGATTGATTTTTCACAAAAATGTATGTATCTCTATACGTCTTGTTAAGATTGATGCAATGTATCAGTTTGTTCCTTACGAGATCTCTATCTTGAGACCAAATGGTTTCTTTAAAACGGCATGTTATGTACTGTTTACATGTTTCTATCATTTGATTTGTTATCTGTGAAAAAAATGTTTTTCTATCTTTAGAATTATCTGTAAAAATGTTTTTTTTTTTATTTATCTATCTTTAGAATAAAACCGTAGAAATGAAAATTCTGAACATTGAGATAATTAATTAAGGGACTAAAAATAGAAAGCAGAATACGTTTCTAACATTGTTAGAGCTGTTATCTGTCTGTATTCGACTGCGATTCACGTCAAATCTAATAAACCAATCAATATTTGCAGGAATATAATATCTATATATTAATACGTGATGCCAAAACTTTGGACCCCTTTTACGAAAATTGCGCGGACGCAGGAGCATAAAATTTGGCACATTTATAGTTTATGTGTAGAAGAAGTGCAGAACGCTAATATTTTTCATTGATAATGATTATAAGGTACATTTAATCAATAAATAAAACATTACCCACACTACCTTGCACTTGACACACACAAACAAATTGATTGATGAAATTGATAAAAGATCACAGATGGCAAACTAAAAATTTTGGAAACAAAGTAGTTGGTCTTTAGAAATGAAGATGGCGTTGTTAACAACAAGATATTAAAATGTGTTATGGTCGAACTTCGACCAATGGGCGACCACTAGTATTGTTAATTATGCTTTCTCAAAAGCCTAGTTTTAGATAGTCATGAAGACAAATTGCCATATTTAAGACGTATGAATACTTACTGAAATGAAAAACAAAACCGAACATAAAATTGGGAACTATAAATATTTCGTTTAAAAACTCACCTTAACCATCAACGAAGATATTCTTTCTGAAGTGTTGTAAAATTGGGAAACACTATGAATTAATCTGACTGTTTGCAGCAAGCTTAATATAGAATCCTTGATCTTGACCGGGTCATCTAAATACAGGGAGTGGCAACACTTTTCCATCGCCTGAATAAATTTAGCATTATCCTTTGCCTCATTATAGCAGAAGGTTATCTTGTGGTCGGTATCCCTCCATTGCTTTATGACTTTGGAGTTGGCCAATTGTAGACAAGTTAGTGTTAATTGAACTTCATTATCCTGAAAATAAGATAATGTTTTAGCATACAGTTTTAAATAAAATATTAAATTTCCAACTTTCTGCCAAAACGGCTGAAACAGTTTTTAGCAGGAAGTTACAGTCTTAATTTTTATATTTTTTAAGTGTAGATTTCCGCAAAGTAATAACTTCTTCTATCGAATTTCGGTAGTTTTTGGTACTTGGTCTTGCACAGTGGTCTTGTTTTTCATGACCTATATTTGAGCCTGGACTACCTATTTTTAACCTGGACTACTTACCTTGCCGGCCTCATTAATGATGACGTCTTCAAGATAAGTTAAAAATGTATGCATTATTAAGTATAACTAAAAACCGCCAGGCTTATGAAGTTTTTTATGATATTGGTAGACAAACAAGCAGGCCGATTTCATGATGGTAAGAAATTCACGCTGCCTAAAAACACAAAATGGTAATCGTGCGTTGCCAACCTTAGGCCGGAATGTTAAGCCTCGAGCATAAGTAAGTTTACCGGCTACCTTATCTTCAAAACCGGAACACGTCAACGGCCAGCGCTGACGTAAGGTGGTGGTACCAATCTGGACGAGTCACTGTGAAACCCACTTAGTCAGATGTCACGGTGCTAGTGACGGTCAGCCTATGCTCACCTTTTACGAGCTGCCTGGCACAGGAAGGCAAACAGTCTACTCTACAAAGGAGCCCGGACCAACACGGGGACATGAATAAATGATATAATAATATGGCCATCATAGAATCAAAACATTTCTCTCTAAAAAAGAACCATCAAAATCGTTTAACTATTAACGGAGTAATCGCGTAACAAACATGCAAAAAAATTTACAGTCGAATTAAGCACATCCTCCTTTTTTTAAAGTTTGTTAAAAATTTGTAGCGTTATTTGACAATGTTTTTCCAAATATGTATTTAAAAAATAATCTGCTGAATTAGATTTATAAAAGGTGAACCACAATCTTCTTATTTGCCCTCAATCTTCCATAATCCGATTACAGTTAAGAGCTTTAACAAACAATTTACTCTTATATAAAGTTTGTTTAAGAATAAGGTTGTTTAATATATTTCATATTAAAACTAAACATTTAATTTGTTATATACGTATCCTAGATGATTAGGTAGAAGCATAGATGGATGCTAAGTATTTTGCCCATGTAGGATCTGGTCCGTTGTATAGAATTATCGTATAGAATTTGCATTTTCGGATCTTATGATGTTTATTAAATTTATTCTGGTTATCTAAGTATTTCTGTCTAATCATCGTTGACTAACACCCATAACACTAGCATATAATTTGCTTTTAATATTATATAATATAATTTGCTTATAATTTGCTTTGGAGTCAGATTTAATTTGTGTAACTTGTACAGAGATATTTATTTTATTTATTATTTATGTATGTTTATTCTAATACCTATAATTAAAACAGGCTTCTGCTTTTAGGATAATTTATTTTGTCTAGTATAAGATGCAATTTTATATTTTTAAAAGCACCATTACACAGTTGTCCACTAAATCTTGTTCCATACTCGAGGGCTGTCTGGAAGAGAGCTCTGACTTGGCGGTAAGGCCGCCTTTGTGTATCTAATAATTTAAGTTTTATTTGATGTATTTGTAATTTCTCTGTATCACAATAAAGGGTTATTGTATTGTATTGTATGGTATGTGTACCTTTTAATTGGCAAGAATGAAACATATATTCAAATGGACACTACTTGCACTTAATAAACATCCTTTACCAAGCTCCAGAACAAAATATCTGTCTGCGAACGTTACTATATTATTACGCTTATGATAATGCTTCTTGAAATCGAAACAACGTAGTTCAATTATTAGAATAAATTAGAATATATTTTATTTCAAGGTAACCTTGTCTAAAAGGTACTTTTGATGCGTCTTGATTATATAAATAACACACCTACCACCGGAACGGAACGCCGTCACATACTGAGAAATTCCGGCAAAAAACTCATCGGGCTTGTCTTTTTCACATTTATGCCCGGTTCCTATAATCAACGTATCGTAATCCGTCAGCTAAACCATTCGTAGTTTGTTCAAAAGTAACGGAGCTTTACCAATATTTTCAAAAAATGTTTAGAATCAATAGTCGGAAACGAGCAACCGTTGTTAGTAATCTTACTAAGCATACAAAATACTTCCTTCCGTAATCAAAACGACTCGTTTTTTGAATATAGGAACCGGGCGTTAATCTTATGTTATATTATATTTTTAAGAGATTGGCATCAAGAGCAATTAATTCCAAGCACTTTTAATCTGGTAAATAGTCGAAATTGGTATATTTACCTATTTTACTTAAACACGTTTCTTAAAAAAAATAATTTTTAGATAAAACTATGTTTGATTGGTAACTTCCAATTAAAAAATATTTTATGTTTCTATGCCTCAAAATGACTGCGCTTTTGAAAACTAAGCTCTAAAATAATCTTAGCCGGATCCACTAGTTTTTTGAATCAAAAGTGTTGAATATTATTGATACCAAAAATAAATTATGTTACTAAATATTAATCTGTTAATTTTCCTCACATGCATACTATATTGTATAACATACATAAAAAGGATCAACCGTAGAATAAGCGAAAAATTTACATTTACTTCTACGCGTCTACGAGTAAACCACGTAGCGGCGTAGCATTGCTACGACCATGACAAAACACTGACAACGTTGAATTTACGAATATTTTAAGTGATAAGACAGAGAACAAGCACATGGCTCTCTTAGTGAAAAGAGACAACCTTGGCTTTGAAACCATAGATGTTATAGGTGCGTTGTTGCCATGTTTTAGCAAGGCTACCGGTTACCCTAAAGATTTCTTACCCTTGGCAATGGATTCCTACCCGGGCAAAAAAGATGGATTTGTGTCTTAGTTTTGGAAACCAAGCTCTAAACAATATTAGCTGGTACCATTGCTACGACTGGTCGTACCTGGGTACAACAAAACACTGACAATTATGAAATAACGAATATTTATATGTGATAAGACAGCGCACAAGCACATGGCTCTCTTAATGGTAAGAGACGATATTGGGGTTGAAACCATTGATGTTATAGGTGCGTTGCTGACATGTTATAGCAAGTCCGGTTACCCTAATGTTTTTTACCCTAGACGATGGATACCTACCCACGCAAAAAGATAGATTCGTTTCTTATAAAGCTTTACATACGTAAAAATGTATATTTTTACATATATATATATATATAAATAAATATTCCTATTTATAATCCATTTATATTCGTCTTAGCTGATATTGTGTTTAGTATAAGGAAGAAATTCTTTAAATTTTCTTGACAAACTTTCAAAGCGACAACAAAGCCTGTTTATACATTGTTAAGAGTTCTAAAAGATTTAAAAGTTATATTTACCTGTAAATAAGAAACGAGCTGTGAAAATTGTGCTCCCCTCTTCTTCCAATATTCAAGTTCATCTTGAGGACCGCTCGAGTCCACTTCACGTCGCAACTGTTCACTTTCGCTGAGGATCTGGTTTTATAGAAATATATATAGGCTTCCTCGTTACCAGAGAGGTTAGCGTATATGCCTAACTCGACTGCCTAACTTTAACTCCCGACGGTGGCAAGCACTTGTGGGACAAACACTGATGTCTGTATTTCCGGGTCTAATTCTTATTAAAATTATACTACTATCTGTCACAGTATTTCCATGTATTAGTATCGTTGTGTAACACCCGTAGCACAGAATTATAATTTACTTACTTTGTGATCAATTTGGGTAATTTGTACAGAATATCCCTGAATATTTATACTTTTTATATTTTGTATAAACCTTTTCAAATAAAGTACTTTTCCAGAACAAAGTATCTTCACGCCCATACCCCCGAAGAGGTAGGCAGTGGCACAACCTGAGCACCCATGACTAGCTGAAGACACTAAGTACCTCAATGTGATAAGTGCCAACCGGGCACGTATCTTATCCCAAGCAACATTTTTTTTAATTGAAAATTGGAAATACCACATTTTCTTTTTGTTACCCGACCCGGGATTTGAACCCGGGACCTCATGAAGTCAAGTCTAATACTTGGCGCGCTAGACCACAGAACAAAAAGGAATTATATTCATAAATATAACTTTATGATTTTGTAGACACTCGTACAATAAAGTAAAATAGCACAAGTGTTATTTGGAAAAGTGTTCACATGATAGATTTCACAATTGTGTGTATTTACACAAGTGACTTATTATTTTCGTTAGTGTCAAAATTTGTCTAGTTAAAAATTAATTATTATTATTAAAGTTATTACAGACTTATAAATCATAAAAGCGACTCTTGCGTACACAGGCGAAGTCTTCGCGTACCTCTTCGAAGATTTAAGGGTGAAGACATATTTGTTATTGTTGATATAGACATTAGTGCAGGAGGAATCGGCGCATGAGTACCGAAAACTATTCGACCTCAATTTTTTATGCGATCCTCTTCAAATAGGAGGGCCCTAATGATATAATGCATTCATATTTTTAAATGAAGAAACACTTGTACTGTTTTACGTATCACATTGTGATAATTAAAAATTTAAAAATCACAGTGATACGTAAAACATTACAAGTGTTTCTTCATTTAAAAATATGAATATTTGGAAGTTTTACTAAGCGCCGACGATGGAAAATATCAAATATGATATAATGCATGTTGCCAGGGCGCAACCCGGTGCCATATTGTTTAAGTCGAAGAGTCGAGTTTTAGCGAGACCAACGAACAGCAAATAATAGATTCACTTAATCATTCGTTAATACTTATATTTGACGAGAAACCAGAATTTAGATAAGTATCTTCCATAAATTAAAATACATGTGCCAGACCATAGTGTGATATCCGCCTACGTTTCACTATGTGACGGTGACAAGCCACCAATTGTGCAATATCCAATCCCAGGCAACATTTTTTATTAGAAATTTTTTTTTTTTGTTTTCTCTAGGGTTGACCTTGGGAACCTCATCCAGCCCAACAGGCCATCAGACAACAGAGGCGATTGCTAATCACAACATAGTATAAAACAAAGTCGCTTTCTCCGTCCCTATGTTCTCTTTATATGCTTAAATCTTTCAAACTACGCATCGATTTTGGTGCGGTTTTTTTTTGAATAGATAAAGTGATTGAAGAGGAAGGCTTATATGTAAATTTAATACACGTTCGAAGCTGGGGCAGGATGCTAGTAATCTTTAAGATAAAAAAGAATTGCTACATGTGTTGCTAAACTTTGGGTAATTCTTTTTTTTTCTGTGTTAGTTATTGTCAGAAGAAGATATAAAGAGAAAAACCGCGTAAATTGCAGGGATAATGAAAAAAACAATACTTTATTTTTATTGTACAGACTCAACGGATGGAACGAAGTTTGCCGGGACAGCTAGTAACATATTGTATTGTTTATAATTCGACAGGGACGGCTATTTGCGTGAGGAATATAGACGTCTCCATTTCCAGGCTTTTGATATTTATTAGGTTTATTTCGGTTTACACTTGTATCTTCACTGTCGTCTGGCGATCCAGTGTAGGACGTCACTCCCTGAGGTCACGCGTTCGAATTGCAGCTCAGGCAACAAAGAGAAAATGTGTTTTTTTTAACTATCTAATAAAACTAATGTATGTAATGTCGCCTATGTGGTCTAATGATCCAGGTGTTGAACTTGACTTTATGAGGCCCCTGGTTCGACTCCCAGGTGAGGAACTAAAAGAAAATGTGATTTTTAAAATTTTCTGACAAAATAAATGTTGCTCAGATTGGATATTGTCGTCGTCATCATGTCATGGGTCGTGGGTACCCTTTTTGCGCCTGTGCCTACTTCTTCGAGGATATGGGCGTTAAGATACTATTTTTTTTTAATGTTGTCCACGATTAGATACTTGCTCGGTTGGCAATATACTACCGATCACATTGTGGAAATTAGTGTCTTCGGTTAATCGTGGGTTCTCTGGTTATACCTCTTCTTATTTTTTCGAGAATATGAGCATAACATACTTTACTTTTACATTTATATTTACGAGTATATATATTTTAATGTTATTATGGAAGTTGGGCTTAGATCAATTCGTATTATTTGTAAAGGAAAATTTAATGAGTATAAACCTCCATTATTTTCTTAATCCATTCAGTAACCCTTTCCTCTAATGTGGTGATAGTGCTGGATACTTTGGCCATTTCTTTCAACTCAGTGTGGTCTTGCAGATGAGCCATGAGCGCCTGTCCATCGTTAAATAAGTTCACTTGATTGCATACGTCTTCACATACTACAAAATATTGTAAACATATCAATTTCAATAACCTATCCACAGTTAGAGATACTGGAGTTTTGTTTAAAAAATAAAAGTTTGTTTAACTTATTTTTTACAATTATTGGAAATGTATTTTTGTGTACATTTTATCCCGTGTTGGCCTTTGCATCTGCCTTCCTGCCCGGCAGCTCGTAAAAGGAGAACATTACCGTCTTACCGTCACTAACACCGTGACATCTTACTAGGTGGTAGAGTTTCGCAGTGACCCGCCCATATTGGTAAAATCGCCTTACCCATTCCTGCCACCAGAACGTCCAATGCTTGCCGTTGACGTGTTCCGGTTTGGAGGACAAGGTAGCCGGTAAACTTATTTTTGCGCGAAGCCTGATATCCCGATCTCAGGTTGGCAACGCACCATTACCACCTTAACTGTCTCTAGGCGGCGCGAATGTCTAACAATCAGGGAATCCGTCTGCTTGTTTGCCTTCCAATATCATAAAAAAATGATAAAATAACAGTGCTTGCCTGGTTCACGGTGATATAATATACAGTTTATACCGTTATAGTGGCAAAAACTCGGTAGACACTCGGTACACAAATATTAAAGGTTGCACCGTAGAGACGAACAGTCGATGCAATATCGTTTTTTGTAACCAATAAATAAGCATGCGATTTTAGAATGTTACATTTGTTTAATAAGTCCAAGTATTTTCTTAATATGGCAAAGAACAGTTACAGAGAATTATGTGCGGTTTTGAACTTTGCTTGAGCAAGTAAAAATTGATTTTTATGAAAGTTAGTTATCAAAAACAACACACAATTTTTCATTAAAATTTCCAATTCTTGAGGATTTTAAACATACGGTTATTCTGCAGGCTTGAAACATGCTTGGTATCGGACTAGTATCGGACTCACTATTGAAAGAATCTCAATTATATAGTAAATTCCTAATAACGGAATCTTAGTTTTTATTAAACATTTTTTCAGTGTACACGATTCACACTGTAATAAACGACATCTTCAATTATTTTACAGGCCTTAAGATAAACAAAGATGAGCAAAAAATAGAATTTGTATTTTTTGTCTGTGGCAATATTTATTATTTTTTTATGGTTAAGGGTCTCAGCACGCATATTAACTCGGTAAGGGATCGTCACCGTTCTTTATTATTTGTATGAAACTCCATACTGTAACGCACACTAATCGGAATCGCCGAACCTCGTAACAGATTCGCGGTCGGCGAGCCGTAAGCGTAGTTTCGTTTAGCCGTAGTCAAGTTGATATACCGGAGCTGCTTATACTGTTTGGTTACGTGCATACGTTAGGTTGACGCCTGGTTGACGGCGGGGCGAAAGGCGATACGGTGACGATTTCTTTACGAGTTGATATGTGTGCTGAAACCTTAAGGCCCCAAACTTAGTCAGCCAGAAGAGCCAATCAGCGCACTACCCCGTTCCATGATTACTATGAAATATTGCGCTCTAAAGTAAATATCTTAAGCGCCAAATCACTATTTTTGACACTATAAAAGTAATTTGAATAAAACTATCTAAATAATCGCCTCTGTGGTCTAGCGGCTTAGTTGGTGGACTTGACTGCATGAGGTCCCGGGTTCGAATCCCGGGTCGGGCAACAAAAAAAATGTTGCTCGGGATTGGATATGTGCCCAGTTGGCGATAGGCTTACCACCTATCTCATTGTGGTTAAAAAAAAGAGTTAACTTTTTTATTTTGATCGCTCTAAAGTCAATGCCAAATCACTATTTTTGACACTATAAAAGTAATTTGAAAAAAATATAAAAACTGAAACACTTATCTTTTAGGTATAATACTTATCTATGTTTATGTTAAATCTGGTGTCGATATTTTTATAATTGATATAGACAGATGGGTTTTGCTTTCAAAAAAGGGTTAACTTTTTGATTTTTTAGTGAAATGAATCGTGTTTTGGAAACACTAGTTTTATGAAGCTATCAATGTTAATCTTGTGTATTTTTGTCGCCAAGAGCCGTAATTGCTTTGTATGAAAAAAGCAGTATATTGCTGACGTATTTTAGCATACATGGCCCCTTAAGTATGTTGCAAGTGACACGTGCGTTACCTTTAAGTGCACTGCAGAAAGATCTCAACCCTGGTAACAACTGGTTCTTCACGATGGGAAACCGAGTTTCATCTTCATCACCATCAGTGCTCGGATGAGCTAAAGCGCTCATATAGACATGTTCCATCACTCTCTCTATAGCCGTTACCAAGCCGACTTGCTCTGCGTTAAGAACTCCACAAAACCTAAAAAATGGATTCTCATGTTACTTTACTAGGTCATATAAAGTTTGGTGAAAGAATGCGCAAGCGTCTCCATCATCTCTCCACCACAGCACAGTGAAGGTTTCTAGTGTGTGGAGACACCTGCTTGTCCTATACTTGGGCCAGTCCACACCAGTTTGGCGCAACTTACCTATGAAAAAGTAAAAAAAAATAAGTTTGCTATGTTTTTTATTCGCCTAAATCATATGACACTAGTTGCCTTATATCTGAATGCCTTTAGACTTACTTTCAAATTGTACGGGTTATAAATTTGCACCATGTTATGTCAAGTGACATGTGTCACTTTAAGCTAAACTTCAAACAAATTCGGGTTTGCTATGTATCTATGGAAGTCCCGCCTCTTATTAGAAGGTAGTATTTATATACTTTTTAGTCCACACATCCTCGTCGTGCGTAAATGCATTTTTCTCTATGAGAACAAAAAAATTATGTAATAAGTTTTACATAATACGTTTTTTGTCGCAAAATATGTATATTTTTTGTGACATTGGAAGGCAAACAAGCAGACAAATTTCCTGATGGTAAGAAATTTACGCCGCCTTGAGACACCACAAATGCTAATGGTGCATTGCCAACCTGAGTCTGGGATGTTAAGCTTGAAGCAAAAGTAAGTTTACCAGCTACCTTACCCTTCGAACTGGAACACGTCAGTGGCAAGCACTTTACGAGCTGCCTGGCAGGAAGGCAGATGGTCTATTCTGCAAAGGACCCCGGAACAACACTTGGATATAATATTATGCCGTAATTCGTACACGTGCTATTTGTTTATTTGATAAGTTATTCCTACCGTCATGACAGTACTCATACCTATTTTTTTATAAGACATTGAACAAGTACACGGCTCTCATGACGGTAAGAGGCAACCTTGGTCATAGACAGTCATGTGATCGGGATGCTAGCTTTTTTCTTATTTTTAGTTTGTGACACTAGCTTTAGTTAGCATTTTCCATAAGTTCAAGTTGAGATTTGCCTCAAGTTAAGTTACGAGTTTACCCAATTTAACAAAATAGGGTTTAAATTAATCCAAGTTAGTCATAAGTCGTCAAAGAAAGTCTTTTCGGGATCTTGAGTACAGCGATGACCTCGTTACTCAAGCTCATTTAATGTGATTTGGCGGAAACGAGGAAATACACGATATGCTAATTTCTTCATGATTATTTCATTTGTGCACTTTCACTGAACAAAATTGTACAATATGCCATCAAAATCTACTAATTTTACTCAGTATAAACACGGAACTCAATAATTATTAGAAGCTACCACCATCTTTTCTCTCGATGGAACCAAAACTCATGCTATTATTTTATGAGAGTATAATCAAAATTGTAGTAGTGAAAATTTCATTTTTGGTGGATCTAACCCCAAAATAAGCAAAATATATGCTTGTGTTATGGGTGTTAGTCAACGATACAGATAAATAGAAATACTTAAATAGATACCAGAATAAATTTAATAAACACTCAGACCCGGATATGCAGACATCTAAATGTTCATCATACAAATGCCTGACCCCGTCGGGAATCGAACCCGAGCTTCGCGGTTGGTTGATGTAGTTAAGCGTGTACGCTCGAGACGGTCAAATGTGTATAATTCCGAATTTTACTTCTGGACACCCCAGTTATTGACGCCATACCCAAATACAGTAATTATGGTGGCAGCACATGACGCTGCACAGCACTCTAATACCAATGATGACTTTTTAGCCTATGCATATCTGTTACGGTTGTCATATAAAACAATAACTTTCCTTCGCCGTTTTATCTATGTCGTAAATAACAGGGAATTCATAAACAATCGCTTTAACAGCTTTTTAACCTAACTACTACCCAAAAATATATTATGTCAAACTTCACTAGCAGATATCTCGAGTTTTAAATATACACACATTCTACAATCTCGAAACACGCTCTTATTAGTTTTTAAATCCGCTTAACCACAAACAATTAGAATTTGCCTAGAAGAATACGTTTATGAGCTTCAATAATTAAGGGCAGTAAAACTGCAAAACCCGGCTCCAACTATGTCGGGTTAATCCGATTTGAACATTCTTTTTTCAAAAAATAGCAAACTAGCTATTGCCCACGGCGTGACCGCGTGGTCCCACAGAAACACTATTTCGGGATAAAAACTATCCTATGTATTAATCCCTGTTACCCAGTATGTTCCCTTTCATGAAAATCGTTTCAGTAGTTTTTGCGTAAAGGAGTAACAAACAAACAAAGAAACTTTCGCATTTATAATATTAATAGGATGGTTTTAAAACGGTCCCACATAAATTTGATAAAAATCCTACTAGTCGTTTTTAAATTAAACTTATCTGAAAGTTTTCATTATTGATGAGGTTGTCAAGTTAAGTGAAAAATGTATGCATTATTAAGTGTAACTCAAAAACTATTAGTCGTATCATGATAAAATTAATATGGAATCATGATCTATGTTTCTCAAAAAAGTTACCATCAAAATGGGTTGGCTATTGACAGAGTAATCGCGTAACAAACATATCAAAAAACATATAGCCAAATTGCGAACCTCCTCCTTTTTTTGAAGTTGATTAAAAAATATAAATACCAGCGATGCCCACCTGAGAGCGGAATGTTAGGCTTCGAGAAAAGGTAAGGTTACCAGAATTGAAAGCCATATTTATAAAAGAAGAAAGTAATCTTATCCTCCGAACCAGAGCACGTCAACGGTAAGCATTGACTTAAGGCAGTAGGAATAGGTAAGGCGGTGGTACCTATCCAGGCGAGTCGCTGCGTAACTCTAGCACCTACTCAAATGTCACGGTGCTAGTGGTAAGCCTATGTTCGCCTTTTACGAGCTGCCTGACAGGGAGGCAGATGGTCTATTCTGCACAGGTTCCGGACCAACACTATCCATTCCAATATTAGGTAAGAATGCGAAATTTTCTTTGTCCATCTTGCTGTTATGCTTTCATGGCTAAACCGGTGAAATTCGTAAGTAAAGACCCAGGTTCAAACAATAGCCACTTTTTAAATAAATTAACCACCACATTTATATATTTATTTATTTAATAACTATATTAACGATATGCGTTACAATTTGTTTGAAAATCAGCACTCATATTTATTTTAAGTATTTTCACGCCCATATCCCCGAAGAAGTAGGCAGAGGCACAACCAGGGTACCTACGACTAGCCGAAGATACTAAGTACAATGTGACAGGTGGCAAGCCTATCGACAACCGGGCACACATCCAATCCCGAGCAATTTTTTTTATTAGAAATTTAGAAAAACCCAATTAATTTTTTGTTGCAGGACCCGGGATTCGAACCCAGGACCTCATGCAATCAAGTCCAACAACTGAAACGCTAGACCACAGAGGCGATATTTATTTATTTAATAAGTATGTTGAAAATATTTAGTAAAATGGTTAACAAGAAATTGATATGAAACTGAAACGAAAGTGGGATAGACATAAAAAAAATTAAAAAATTGCCGGTAGTTGCAAATTTTGCCAAAGCATATTTTTCCATAAAAATTTTTTAGCTTACAAATGCATGTACTTAGCTCAGTCTACCAATTTTCAATAGCATTGTATGTATTTTAAAAGTTTATATAAACATGAATTATTCAGTTATCGGTTATATAGTTTTTTTTTATCCTAAGCAGAGGCACTCAGGGCAGGTCTGCAATGTGATAGGTGGCAGGCCTATCGCCAACTGGCCACATTTCTAATCCCGGGAAACGTCATTTTTGCAAAAAAAAAATTGAAAAATGTAGATTTTATAAATTTTATGTTGCTCGATCTAGGGATCGAACCCGGAACCTAAAAGAAATCAAGTCCGCCGCCGGACCTCAGGACTACAGAGGCGATTACTCTCACAATCTTATAGCCTGGTAAAATTTACCCTGGATTGCGATTTGCCAAGGAAATCAAGCTTGAGTGAATTTTCAAGTACCAGGCGCTCAGAAGCGACGAGTAAGCTCTGCGCATGCGCAATTTTCTTGTGTCAGTGTGCGAGTGAGGGACCACTTGTAAATGTGACGTGTACATGACGTAATATTGGTGGCGGCGACCGACCTTTCCTAGTGCTGGAAATCAACTAATCAACAAAAGTTACAAAAGAACGGCGCCGCCTATAACGCGCCGCCGCAGTTACATTTCCCGAAAGCGGTCAACCATCTCTTTGCCATTAAGGTATTTTCATTTTAGCACTTACCCTGTGCTAGAGTTAAATTTCTGTAAATTTTAAAGAAAGAAAAGTTAACCCGTGATAGGATTTGAACCTGTAACCTTTCGTCTTAAGTCGGCGAATGCTCTAACCAATTGAGCCATTGAGGATTCAAGTCCCGCGCCAAAATTTTTAATTCCTTTCTTACCCGTTAACGCGCGTAGTTATGTACTTTAGATACACAGTTCTGAATACCTGGTGACCATGAGTCGTCACAGATGAAATTCACATATTTTATAATTATATTATTTTCATTTTTTTTTCTTTAAATTTATTAAGATCTGCCATTTTATCACAACATGCACTGGTTTTTTAACAGAAAATCTTGAATAAGTTTTTGCCTGATTTTAGGGAGACAAGTAACTTTCGACAAACACAACTTGTTAAAGTCGTTCTTGGGTTATGTGATGATATGTGATAGTAAGGTACTCTTTTCTGAAGGTAAAATACTCTCTCCTAATGGTAAGTTACAACCAGTCTACTGGCTGCCCTACTCTTCAGACTGGAACACGATAGTGTCAAACGCTGTTATTATGGCGGAAGGAGTAAGGTAGCGGAGCCTACCTAAGCAAAGTGTTGGACAGCACTCTACTACGTGATTGATTATTTACTTCCTAAGTAGTGATTTCGAAGAATTACAATTTTTAAAAGTCATTACGATACTTCTGGCTATGTGTTTATTTAACTGCAATATGAATTTTAAACTCGCTGGTAGTAGAAGAACCATCTGCGGAGCAATTCCGTATTTTTCTAGTGATGATCACTGGGTAAAGTGTACATCAAATAGCTGTCAAATCATAAATGTTGTGTTTTATATTTGCTGTATCTTCATGCCCATATCCCCAAAGAGGTAGGCAGAGGCACAACCAGGACACTCACGACTAGCCGAAGACACTAAGTCCCACAATGTGATAGGTGGCAAGCCTATCGCCAACCGGGCACATATCCAATCCCGAGCAACGTTTTTTTATAGAAAATTGGAAAAGCCCAATTTTCTTTTCATTGATTCGATTGATTGAATCCCGGGATTCGAACCCGGGACCTCGTGCAGTCAAGTCTAAACACTGAACCGCTAGACCACAAAGGCGACTTTTACTTTTTTTTTAAAAATATAAATTATCTTTAAATTTGCTGCGTTTTTGCAATGTGATACTGACACAAATTGTCCCCTTAACGAATTTCTCTTTGAAGATTGTGATTTGTGACGTAACCTTTCGGTACACCTATGCATAAATATAGTATAGTTGTAACGAAGTTGTAGAGTTTATTTGTTAGAAAACATATATCGGCGGTGATTCTGCTTTTCACAAACTAAACTTATTTTAGATGCATGCTATCTTTTACAAATGCAACAAAAACAAACGAGAAGGAACATTTTAGACATGTCAGATTAGTCCGGACATGTCAAATTGTACTGTTTTTAATCAATATTTTCCGAGTGATAGATTAAACTTCTGTAGAAATGTCGTATACACCCTGACTTTTTAATCACCATCCAAATTTTAATATGTTTATCTTAAGTGAAAATAATTAAATACGTATTTTATCTTTTAGTATACCTATCCCTCAATACTAAAATATTAAGATATGACATCGCAAAGTCATCTACAAAGTACTGTACCTACGCGCTGAGTGCTCTGACATGCTAGATAGCTACCTGCTAGATACCTATTTTTTTCATAAATGGACTTATTTATAGATACTTTATGCCTAGAAAAAATTTGGATGGTGATAAAAAAATCTTGCTGTATAGACTAATCTGACAGTACTAAAAGTGTTTTGTCTTTTTCTATAAGTTTCGTAGAAAGAAGATAGCGATAACTTAAAATTAGAGAGTGCGCAACAAAATTATCACCATCAGTTATTCATGGTTTATTCTAAGATTATCTGTTGCTAATATAACCGTGGTATTAAGGGTCCATGTACGCTAAAATACGTCAGCAATATAATGTTTTTCTTATACAAAGCAATCATGGATCATGGTGACAAAAATACACAAGATTAACATTAATATGCTTTATAAGACTATTGTTTCCAAAACACGATTCATTTCACTTAGCTTGATAGAAAAAATCAAAAAGTTAATCCTTTTTTGATAGCAAAACCCATCTGTCTACTTCAATTATGAAAATATCGGCACCAGATTTAACATAAACATAGATAAGTATTACACCTAGAAGATGATAGTTTCAGTTTTTATATTTTTTTTAAATTACTTTTATAATGTCAAAAATAGTGATTTGTCGCTAAAGACATTTACTTTAGATCGCAATTATTTCATGGTAATCATGGAACGGGGGAGTGCGGCGATTGGCTCTTCTGGCTGACTAAGTGTGGGGCCTTAAGAACGATTTAATTATTTTTATTTGTAAAGCTATATACAAAAACACTTACAGATCTTTATGGAATCCTTCTTCCGGCAGTTGCTTGCTCACGTTTATACGAAACATATATATACATACTCCTGTGAATTTCACGTCCCAACCATCAGACAGAAACAGTTTCCTCTTCAAAGTCACTTGAGGGGGAGGCAGTTTCCCTTGAGCTTGTTGTCTTGGTTTACTGCATTCTGCTTGTGGTCTCTGCTCCACTTCTTCAACATCTTGGTAGTACCAGAGAAGTTTATTTCTCATATGAGGGAGGAAGAGTTGATTGATGTCATCCAACTTGAAAGAGATTGGTTGTCTCACTTTTTTTAACAACACTTGTGCTTTTCTAAAATTCTCTTTTGCTGTAAGGATCCACTGCCTTACCTATTAATGCCAAAATGACGGTGGCATATTTCGGTCCAAAGATAGGATAGCCGATAGAATTGACCTAACTGCCTAGTAATAGTACAGTGATATATATATACCTATGAAATCTATAGTGCCATAGGCCACTGTTGCTGGTTTGTTTTCTAATATAAAAAAAAATACATCTACAGATAACAAAGGTAGAGTGTAGGCAGTTACCTCTATGGTGTAGTGGTCCAGTATAAGCATTGACTACATTAGGTCTCGAGTTCGACTCACGGGTCGGGCAACTCAAAATGTGTTTTTTTTTTATTTCTACTGAAAACGACGTATATTTTGACATATTTTGATAAGTGCCCAGTAGGCAATAGGTTTTCCACCTATTACGATGTACCGTTGCACCAAATGTAAATATGAAATAAAGTTTTATTTTTCGTATTTAACGATATAGTTGTTAATCAAAATCTTATATATTGAGTCATAAGTTCTGTCACACAATAAAATCTTTTCGGTTGCAGCAAAGTGCTGGCCACAAAAATGTTTCTTAATTTGAATTAAGAATCTATTATGAAAATAGGTACGGTGTTTGGCTCTTGTTAAATAGTATTCATATTCTTTGGAGTTTAGGCACCGTCGTGAATGAATGTGGTCGTATTTTTTTTCATTATTATTGAATTTCGTGTTTACATTGAGTGAAATTGGTTAATTTAAGTGGGAATTAGTTTAATTTTGTTCAGTGAAAGTGCACAAATGAAATAATCATGAAGAAATTAGTGTCTCGTAAATTTCTTCTCTGCCGCCAAATCTCCCAAAGTGAGCTTGTGTAAAGTGACCACCGCTTTACTCAAGACCCTAACGTGACTTTGTAAATAGTGACTAATGACTGTATAAGAATTAATTGTTACGGAAGACATATTGTGACTAATGACTGTATAAGAATTAATTAATACGGGAGACGTTGAAGCATGGCCTAAAGGTCTTAGCCGGCCCCAGAAAGGGTAAAGTTAACCTAAAAAAATAGGTACGTATACTTTTTTTAATTTGACGTATTATTAAATATCTTTTGCTAAAGAGTATTTATATTGAGTTTTGGCGCCATCGAGAGAAAAGATGGTCAAAGTTTTTTCATATTATTGAATTTAGTGTTAATATTGAGTGAAATTAGTCAATTTTGGTGGCATTTTGTACAATTTTATTCAGTGAAAGAGCACGAATGAAATAATCGTTATCGTGTATTTTTCGTTGCCGCCAAATCTCATTACAGAGCTTGTGTAATGAGCCACCGCTTTACCCAAGAGCCTGTCATGACTTCCTGACGACTTATGACTAATTATAATTAATTGAAATTGATATAAAATTCGATGCAAATTTCTACTTGACTAATGGCTAAATACTAACGTGAAGGCCAAAACCTAAAGGAAGAAAAAAAGAGTATTTATATTCCTTGTTAAAAATGGAATGGACGCATAAAGAAGACCGTGTTGCGGTTATCGCGTTGAATCGATGTGGTTAGACACCAATTCAAATTATCGACATACTGGAAAATTTAAGTTTACGTACAATAAACACGTGACAGAACTTATAACACGACTAAGTATAAATCTCGGGTTTTGCAACTTTACTGAGCCTGAATTTTTAAGTTTCTGAAATTCAGTTGTTGAAAGATTCTTCTGAGAATTACTTAAATCTATGTAAGCAGTTTCATATTCTACCTCTTTCCATCAGACGTAATATAGCAGACCTTGTATATCTGATGAAAATAGCAAGTGGTAATGTCGATTGCCCAGAGCTCGTTAATAAAATGAAGCTTAATATACCCTTAATAACAACAAGATATAATGCACCACTGTTCGTTCCTCCAGTGTCGACCAATTACAGGCAGAACTCGTATCTTTGGCGAGCGAGTGATAATTTTAATAGGCTTAGTAAAAGATTGGATGTTGACCTTTTC
>NJDD01009101.1:115392-130253 GCA_002245505.1 Calephelis nemesis
GACCACAGGAAGGACTCCACATATATTTTAAACAGTATACGTCGGAGCCTTTGCCGGATAGAAAGTCGGATCCAATTAAATATTGGTCAGCGAGAAAAGTCGTTTGGGGAACACTAAGCGATATCGCATTACGTTATTTGTCCGTTGTAGGAACGTCGGTGCCCTCAGAACGACTTTTCTTGCTGGCCAACCATACTTTGAATGAGAGCCGTAATCGTATAGATCCAAAGAGGCTATCAAAATTAATCTTTTTACGTACACTTCCCTTTAAAGATTGGTCTATGTAAACTTTTTTGTGTTTTTTTTTCCTAAATAAACATTTAAGTACATAGTAAAAAATACAACTTGTTTAATTTTTTAAAATACTTGATACGATACTGGATCGATCCAAAAAATCGTATCAAATCTATTGGATCGATACAATGAATTACGATCCATTGCGATCCAGAGTATCGATACAAAGTGCTTGGATCGAACATCCCTACCTTACAGGGACGCACGCAGCGGATGTAACCCTGCAAATACAGTGACGATATATTTTCATATTTTTTTTGTTTTATAGTATGTGCTTCCGATTACTCCTCATTTTTTCCAAATCATGTGTTTTGTAGTTTAATTGTTAGACAAATGACCAAATAACTTGAAATCCAGATAAACCCCAGATAAACAGTAAGACGAATAAAAACATTTGATCGTATAGATCGTACATATACATATCTTTACGCCAAGTTCCCCTGCATATTAGGCAGAGACTATCGAGTGCAAAGTGAACGAAGTTCGATGGGTCGGGTAGTAAATAAGAGGCTGAAGTTAGCGCCTAAGCAAGCTTATGTGCATAAATCTTGTTTAGAAAAAAAAAACATGAAACATACGTAGGAATAGCTATATAAGAAATTTGGTAATAGAAATAAACGACGAAATGATACAAGACCTAATCTAGTTACACAGTCTTTGAATAAAATGTAACACAGTCGTTTTTTTTTATTACTACACTTTTCACTACAATCCACAGAATTTTTACACTTTCGTTAGTGCGCCCAAGTGTAAGAATGTGTGTGTGTGTGAGTGTGTGTGTGTTTGTAATAAGGTTGTAAGTTTCTGTATAAATAAGGAGGACTGAAGTTTGTATGTGTGACAGTCGATAAATTCAAACACGTATTGTAATTTGCAAGATGCTTGTCGCCTAAAATCTTCAAAAACATTTAGTTTGACATTAAACACACAAATGACATATTTTTTTTCACTATTATAAGTTTACTTTTAACCACTATATTTATTTCCGAAATACGAGTAAATTAAATCCGAGTATAATTATGATAACTAATATCAAAAATACATTGTTTCATGCTGCATCTGATATTAAGGCTCAATTCAAACTGTTCGAAATTCAATATAGAAGGCAGCTTGTAAATTGTCTTTAAATTCTCACATGTCTTCAATTTTTGATAACATGGTATACCTACTAAATCTGAAACTTTCGCTATGAATATAAATTTATGGAATTTGGTGTCAGTCACGCTATATTTGGAAATTCGAGTGTCACGAGACTGTATATTTCAAAGCTATATTGCAGATTATATGACATCCATTCTAATATAATAAATTCGTTGCTCGTGTTTTTTTCTTTTTTTTATTTATTTATTTATTTAACATACAAAAACTAATTCAAGCATAGCGCAATCTAAACGTATAATAAAAATATATGCTAAAATCAGAACAAAAGGCTAAATAATTAGATTTTTTAGATTTCTTGTCTGTCTGTCTGCCCGTTTGTTTGTATCGCGATTTACGCCGACCTACGGTAACGATGGTAACGAAATTGGCCATTAGGTATTTTGCTTCCCATAGAAGGTTAAAGGCTACTTTTCATACCGTTTACTAAAGGAGATCCCGTTGGAGAGAGGTAAAGGTAGAAGTGTAACGTTGGACTATAATTCATTAACTTGCAGTTCTTTTTTTTTCTTTTTTCAAGTCACAAGTTTTGTATTTCAGAAATTTTAGACATATCATCACTCATAGAGGTCGTCTCTAGCTAGTCTTTTTGTAAGAATGAAAAAAATATAGCCTTTTTGTTGTCCGACCTGTAGGGTTACTCTTGTATCTCGATGTCATGCGAACTGGGATATGAACCGGGCCTTAGACAACAAAAAATGGAACGGATGGATGCGTTACAAACAAATATGAAAAGTGTAGCATCATTAAAAAAATACGGATTTTTCAAGTTTGGAAAGTGGTTCCCTTACTTTTCAAGGGGAAACCGGTTTTTGACACACTTGAATCCAATTATCAATATTGTATGAATTCTTCATGAGTAGCCCTTCTTGGAATCATGAAGTCAAGTCCAACACCGGACCGCTACACCAAAGTTGCTATTCGTCAAAAACCGTTTCCCCCCTTGAAAAGTAAGGGGACCAATCCGTATCAATCAAATCTGTATTTTTTTAATGATGCACACTTTTCGTATTCGTTTGTAACGCATCAATCCGTTCCAATTTTTGTTGTCTAAGGCTCAGTACCTATATTCAAGAAACAAGTCGTTTTGCTTACGAAAGGTATTTTTTTTGACGAGCAGTAAAATCTATCTGCGGTTGTACGCTGTTGATTGTTTACTCTAAAGATTTTGTGTAACAATGAGCAACGCTTCGTTAGTTTACCGCAAACTACCAATGGTTATATTAACGGATTACTTACCTTTGATTATAGAAATCGGGTTTAAGACTCATAGACGCTAGGTTAAAATTGTAAAAATAAATAAACGTTTTTATTTACTATTATTTTAACTGTAGGTAAAGTCTAAGTAAAAATACTAAACATTTTATTGAGTTTAATTGAATTCATACATTTTATGTGCTTATTAGATGTCCAAAAAATAAAATTTGGTGGAAGGAAGTCTCCAAATCTTGCCCCTGTTCTTATTTCAACTTATTAATAATTAAAATGACGGAAGTAGGTATAATCCGCCCTTTCTAATTAATACTAATAAGTTACTTATCAACTGACAGACATTTAATAAAACAGTCACTCCAATTTACGAACAATATTGGGGCAAGGATTGGAGCAAGGAAGTATCTTTTATTAAACCTACATATTTAGGCTCTGTAAAGGATAGCGACCACTGTTAACGGGGTGGAGCGTGTCGTCGGATTTCTATTACTCAACCAAAAAGTTTAGCAAAAGAATGAAAGGCGACTCGATATTAAAATCGTCAAGTATGGAAAGTGGCACCTCTAGTAGTTGTCATACGAAATTTTAGGGTTAAATTTCTTTGGTGATCTAATCAGAAAAAAGTTGGGTTGCACCTCCAGGGAGTGCCGGCAGAAGTGAAAACTTGAATTTTAACGTTGTGCATTTTTGATATTTTGGAATGGTTAGGGAATAATTTTGCACGAATTGCTTTAATTATCAGTATAAAAGTATTATAACTTATGAGGTCACAAACATGACAACACGAACATTCGCGCAAGCGCACTTCGCCGTTTTACGAATTATCGTCTTACGAAATTTCAGGTCACGTGTCTTGACGCGAGTCTGACAGGGAAAACAGTACGCTGTGAATGAATTGGATTTTCCAAAAGCCCTTAAAATATATCCAGCTCCACATAACAGACACCACTAAACTGTTTTATTAGCACTAACAATACACACACTACTAAAAAACTCAAAGTACGTTTCGCTTCGTAGCCGAAGCATCATCAGGAGAATTAGACTGCACTCCAGATATCTGCTCGACCTTAGGTCCAGGTGTTGGACTAGACTGCTTGAGGTCCCGGCTTCAAATCCCGGGTTGGCCAAAAAAGAAAAATTGGATTTTTCCAATTTTCTAATAAAAAAAATGGTGGTCGAGATTGGAAATGTGCCCGGTTGGCGATAGACTTGCCACCTATCCACAATGTGACTTAGTATATTCGGCTAGTCGTGGGTGCACTGGTTGTGTCTCTGCCTACCTCTTCAGCGATATGGATGTGAAGATACTATACTATACTACTATACTATACTACTATACTATCTAACAGGGCATATCGATTTCTGTGACATACAGCATTCTGATTATGTGTCGATCGAATATCGCATTTTAGTGTTTAACTTAAATATGTTTAATAACACCCAAATTAACCTACTTGTTATGTTGCTAAGAACCATCAAGATTACGTCGGATTTCAAACAAACGATCCGCATCAAAACCTGTCCAACCGTTCAAACGTACAAATGGTGCCAAGGACAGGAACACATAAACACGTTCTCTTTCCGTCTGGGATTAAAAGGAACAGATCTGTAGTGGTTATCTGTCTCTAGCTTAACTAGCTTTTCGGGATCACGAATGACACCGGTTTATGCCTAAAGCTATGTTTTCAGTTCCTTTTTTAAACACATTTTATCGGATGTTTTTTGGCATATAAATCATATTCTTACTTAAAAATAGAGTTAGATCACATTAGATGATAAATATTCAAAAAAAGTTTACCAAACTTCAATGCTTGTCAAAAACTTACAATATTAAAATTCAAAGCCATTTATCAGTTACGATTACTTACAGTAGTACATTTAAATTATGCGCTTCGGCTTTACTCGTCAAACTTTGGAAATCCGAATGTATTTTAAAGATATCTATACAGAGTTGTTATTACACATAATTAATCATTTTGCTTAAATTTAGATTAAGTCAGCCAATTTAAAAATAAAAGTATAAAGAGTAAAAAGTGTAAAACCGAAGCGCATAATTTAAATAGTACTACTATAGAGGGTACTTACAAAATTACTAAACACTTTCCCGACCATTAACATATCCATTTTGTTATTATTCTCAGTTACCTACTTCAAAATCAAAACACAGTACTTGAAAAGTTCTACAGGATTTTGGCTTTTGGAAATTAGTTTTTAACTGAACTAAACAGTGTGAAATAAAAGAATACAATTCTTCGCGTTAACGAAAACATCTTTCTAGCTAGAATGAGCAGTGATTCTAACGGTTCCACGTTTGTGCTCACATATGAACTGATAAGATCATTCGTGTCCCCACTAGACATATTGCTAGATATCACGAATATCATAAAAAGTTCTCGAAAGATATAAATTGTGTCCCTTTAGTTCAATGCGTAAGTTTCACATGTCGACCTTCAACTTACCTTCATTTCATTTCATTGTGTAAAAAAGAAAAGTATAAGTAGTAAGAGGTAGTGTTTGAGCCCTGAAGAGGTAAGCAAAAGTGGAACCAGGGCATTCGCGATTTGCCGAAAGTATTTTAGACCAAACGTGATAGATGGCATACCTCTCGCCAACCTTGATCAATCCTGGGCAATATACGGATAGTTTTTTAATAAGACAATTGAAAAATACAGTTTGTGTTTCCTGAGCTGGGAATAGAACCCGAAACCTCATAAAGTCAACACCGGTAACGGACCACTAGACCACAGAGGCGACATTATATAACTTGGAAAAATACAGATGATAGTAAAATTAAGTTTTGTTTATAGAAAAGCCATTTTAATTGAAAAAATGTGAAAACAATAAACTTTTATAAATTTATAAATACAATAGGTAATATATTTAAAATTGTATTTATAACTCATAAAGGCTGTACCGATTCGGCTAAATTGGTGGAGAGGTTAGCCTGGACCCAGAAAAGGGACATGAGATACTTTTTTAACCGTTCTTCTGCGAGGAAACTAGGAAAAACAGCATTTTAATTTTTTCCAAACAAAACTGAACGTGTGAAATAAAGTTCGCCGTAACAGCTAGTATAATTTAATAAAATGTCCTGATGGGGAACTCTTTCCTATACCTACAGATTTTCACGGAACCCTCGGTGCGTAAGTCCGACTCACACTTGGTCGTTATTGTTTAATATTTTACACCTACTTACCAATATAACATCGGGTGTAGGCGTTGTAGGCATTATGTTACTATTCGTTAATTTAAATATTTTTATTACCCCTTTTCTTGTAATTACTGTGGGTAGAACAATAATTTAAACCATGTTTAAACACTTTATTTTGACACGTTCTCATAGAGAATGGCGGCGTAAAAGCAATATTTTACGTATGGCTCGCATATTTAAAGGAATGTGCCATTGCCAAAATTTCACATCGATAATAATCAAATCAAAAGTATACTCAGCCAAATTAATACTGAATTCTTTCTGAAAAAGGTAAAAATAGAATGTAGAGAAATAACTAAATCTAAATAACTTGATTTTTTTTAAAAGAAAAACTTTGATCTCAGACAGGATTTGAGTCAGTCGCTCGCCTGTAGCTACGTCTACGCAAGTAAAGTTAATCCCAAGTATAGCAGAGGTGCTTCAATATATATACTACATAATTATTTACTATTATTATACAATTACTGGGTATTGTAGCTGATGACTTTTATAAGACATCATCATCGGCTAACAATGCCCTTTTAATTAATTTCATACTAGCTGTGCCCCGCGGTTTCACCCGCGTAAGTCCCAAATCCCGCGTTAACTCCAGGATAAAAAGTAGCCTATATGTTATTCTGGGTCTTCAGCTACCTACATACCAAATTTCATCGTAATCGGCTTTGTAGTTTTTGCGTGAAAGAGTAACAAACATCCATACATCCATACATACAAACTTTCGCATTTATAATATTAATAGGATGAAAGATTGATAAAGCAGATATGCAATGCGAATATGGATGGATGTAGGTACCCGAGGAGATCTAGATTGGCATTCCATCATCAAATCGCTCTGGCATCATCTAAGGTTTGTGTCAAGAGTCTCCAAAACCGACGTGTTTGTATAAAAAAGGTAATGAATGTGGAGGAAGCCAGAAAGGTGTGCAATAATCGTGAGATTTGCCACTGGATTCTCTCTGCCCATCCCGTAAGTGTCTTGGAGTGAAGATATGTATGTATGAGTATGTATGCACTAATTTGTTTCAGCTTTTCCAAATCTATATTATGATTTAGAAAAACTGAACAACTTTGAATATAATAAAAAGCTTTCGTAACCATCTAATAAGTTACTCAATATTTTTAAGAGCTTTTAGTTAAGTTTAAAGGTAAACCAATTTTATGAGAAACCTAAAGCTGTCATTATTATTGTGATACAAATAGAGAGATCACTTATATCAAACTATGAAACCTGTCACTTGTAATCTGTTTTTAATATAATTTTAAATAGCAATTTATAACAGTTTTAAGATCTTAAAATCTTTAAGATTTTTGTATAAATTATATAGACCGCCTCGTTTGTCGAGAGCTAGCGTACACGCCTAACTGCACTGACCAACTGCGAGGCTCAGGTTAGATTCCCGATGGAGACAGGCATTTGTATGATGAACATTTAAATGTCTGCATTTCCGGGTCTGGGTGTTTATTAAATCTTTTCTGAGTTTATTAAATTTTTATAAAAATTTTCTGTTTATTAATTTTTTCTATCTATTTAAGTATTTCTTTGTATCAGAATCGTTAACTAACACTAAAAACACATGCATATAATTTGCTTACTTTATGGCTAGATTCAAATTGTGTGACTTGTCCGGGGATATTTATTTATTAATTATTTACTTTCAATGTTTTGTATAATGGTTTTAAAAGCCTGCTTTTTGACAATTTTTGGGGTGACCAAAAAAACTATCATGTTCGAACTGATTTTTACATTTTTTTACAAATTTAACGTTTAGGTATAAAAAAAATAAACAGATTAGGTCATTCCTATAAATACAGTATATAATCAATTTAAAATAATTAATTTGTAATAACCATTCTGTGACAATTACATCATAGCCGTGTTAATATGACATATGTGACAGATGGTATTATATACAGGGGACCCCTGTATATAATACCATCTGTCTCTCTGCCTGGGAGCTCGTAACCACCTTACGAGCACCAAAGGTTTTATGGGTTATTACTTATTACCAATATGACTAATGGTACTTCTCACCTATAACGTCTGTAGTGGATGCAGGCTACGGTTGTCCCTAACCATCAGGAGAGCAGTGTGCTTATTCGCTACCTATTTCACCTATAAAAATGTAAACAAAAAAAAATTAACAAATTTAGCTTATTGATTATTAATTAGCTTAATACTCAAAGAGAAACTATGAAATGTAACCTCCTCCTTTGTCAACTTCAATTATTCAACTTGTCAACTCTATTCGTAAAATATGTTTTGCTTGATGACTGTACTTCTGAAATAGCTCTCAAACCTCATTTAAAGTTAAAATTGCATTATGACTTGAATTATGTTATACACGCGATGATTTTCCATTAGAAATACAGGAATAATAAATAACACTGTCCTGTGACTAACTATATTTGCAACTATACTCGAGGTAATACTTATTTCAGAAAATTTGTGAAGGCTTTAATTACTTCCAATATTGCCATATTAAAAAAAATAATTTCATTAATCTGTCCAAATAATATGTAAATTTCAAATTTGTTTAATTTTTATTCATTTTATATAAATTACATAATATTTCGCACACAAATTGATTGTTTATAAAACATATTTTAAACAAATACGTTTGTTTGCAACCTTAAGGGTCAGGCTCTATGTAAAAATTTGCATTTAAATTGATTAAGTATTTATTATCTTCGTCTTTGTAATATATATTCATATAACTCCTGAAGGTGTGACACACTATGCAAAAAATTGTATATAAAATTATTATTAATTTTTCATCATCGTCCTCTTTATAAAACATTTCAAGCAAAAACTTTTGCTTGTAACTTTAAGGTGTCATACTCTATGTAAAAATTTGTACATAAATTTATTACTTATTTATTATCATCATCTTTATAACATATAATTTAAACAAATCTTTTTCTGTAACCTTAAGGTGTCATACTGTATGTAAAAATTTATACGTAACTTGTTTATTCATTTGTTATCATCGTCCTCATAAAATAAATTTAAGCAAAAACTTTTGCATAAAACCTTTAGGTGTCATATTCATAACCTATTTTTATTAGTGTCATTATTATTATAAATAACATAACTTCACTTTACCTGAATGACATCATCGTCAGCCATTTTGTTTTCTGTCAGCACGCAACACAAGAATTTCGTTTATTTCCTTATCATGAACGTCAAGTAGGCAAAGAAAACATACTTTGACTGAATACAACTCCAAATCGTATAATTTCGCATGTACTCAGAAACTTTGATGTTAGATATGTTCGTAATAAAATTGGATTTCAGTTAGATGACATATAAAAACCGTTTTTGTTACATGCGAAGGAACTCAAAGCGAGAATAAAGTCAATTTAAATTCTTTTTTCTTGTCATATAGCTTCTGTTACATGCGAAAGGGTCTTGGGCAAGTTCAAGACCTAGATATCCATTTTTATTGTTATTATACTGTATATGATGTGTTAAAACTCACACTTATATCTATATATATATATGAGTTTTAATTATTATATATATACTAATAGTTTTAATTTTGTTTTTCTAGGCACTTCGTAGAATTTCAGTGAATATTATTTTTGTACAACGCTAGTAATTATATTTTGGAAAAGTACAAGTGTTAATTAAAATCTTTGTCGGTACACTAAGTTAGTTATTGTGTAACTACTTACCGTATCATTTATGTTGTTAAATAAAAAAATAAACCCGGCACAAGTTACACAAATTGAATCTAGCCCCTATGGTAAGCACTTTATATGCTTGTGTTATGGGTGTTGTTAGTCAACGATTCTAGTAACTATAAAAAGATACCAGAATAAATTTAATAAGCACCCAGACCCAGAAATACAGACATTCAAATATTCATTCCACAAATACCTGCCCCGTCGGTAATCGAACCCGAGCCCCGCGGTTCATAGACGTAGTTAAGCGTGCGTGCTAGCCACTCGACCAACGAGGCGGTATACAGCCAATAATAACAAATATTGGTACATCTCTTACCATTAGGAGAGCCGTATGCTTTCCCGTTGACCTCTCAAATAAAAAAATATATGTCATCCGAAAGAAGATCCTGACCGTGACCAGAGCCAGTTTTAGAACTAACTGCGCCCTGGGTGAAAATGTTCAAGTCTTAGGATAAATCGTGGGAGCAAAGTGTCAGAATTAGAGCCATCGAGAAAATACTCGGTACTTTATTTCTTCGTGAATACTTCACTTGTGTACTTTATCTAAACAATGGCAACTAAGTTAAATAATTTGACTCAATTTTCAATAATTATGAAAAAACTTTTTTTCTTAATGCCGCCAAAATATTTGAGTCACTGTATACCCGTGTTGCTCCGGATTCCCTGAGTAGAATGTATATTCTGCTAAGCAGTTCGTAAGAGGCTGGCACGGGTTAAAATATAGAAATATAGGACACTGCCAACAAGGCCCCTGGTGAGGGTGCTGTGCAACCACTTGACCGGGTAGGGATCCACCGTTTTACCTTCTATTATATTATTATTATATATAATGACTCTATCGTGTTCCGCTCTGGACGATAGAGTAGCCGGTAGGCACACACACACAGCCGGTGCACAATAGGCTTTTCATTCCGACAGTGACCCACCTGTAACATCTGTGGTGTGTATAGACCACGGTTGTATCTTACCATCAAGAGAACCGTGTTCCTGCCGGGTCGGAGCTCTAACATTTTTTTTTATGATATTGGAAGGCAAACAAGCAGACGGATTTCCTGATATTAGAAAATTTACGCCGACCCCTATCTAGAGACACCAAAGGTGGTAATGGTGTGTTGCCAATCTGACGCCGGGATGTTAGGACTCGAGCAAAAGTAAGTTTACCAGCTACCTTACCCTCCGAACCGGCCCACTTCATGACATTATGGCGGCAGGAATAGATAAGGCGGTGGTACCAATCCGGGCGAGTCACTGCTAAACTCTACCACCTATATGTCACGGTGTTAGTGACGGTGAGCCTTTGCTCGCCTTTTACGAGCTGCCTGGCAAGGAAGGCAGATGGTCTATTCTACAAAGGAGCCGTACGTACTCCAATATTATAATCACGACTCGGTTTGATAATTCTCTTTTCGAAAGGACACCAAGATGTTTCTATATCGATTTTATCAAAATCCGTTTTGTGTTCTACATGTCTGGATATTGATAAAACTTATAAGGTACCAACACGGAATTACAAAGTATAAACTATCTTTTCAAAACAGAACCATCAAAATCTGTTTGCTATTGACAGAGTAAACACACAAAAAACAACAATCAAATTGGAAACCTCCTCCTTTTTGGAGATTATTTATTATTTCATCAATCAAAAAAATTACCTCAGTACATTCGTCATCTTCTTCAACGTATTCATATTTCACAAACGCATATCGTAATTGGTTTTCGAAATGTTCACGTGCCTCTTGTTGTTCTTCGTTGCTTTTATTCATAATATATTATCTATATCAAATACGCAGCAGTTGTTTTTATAAAGGAAAACACTTATTGAACATGGTAACTACAGCTAAAACTTCTAACGCGACTCAAATTTAAAGTGTTGCTAAAAGTGTAAAAATATCGACAAAACAAGCCCCGTAAACAAAGCGAGGTGTTGCTAGATATGTTTATATTCAAATAACCTTGAAACCTTGTTAAAGGGAACATTTTACAGTAGCATATTTTCTTGTAACATGCAACACTTAAATAAATCTAGCAGTTATATTAAGAAAGCGTCTCTGTGGTCTAGAGCTCCGTCGTTAGATTTGACTTCTTGATGTCCCGGATTCGATTCCCGGGTCGGCAACAAAAAATAGAAAATCTGTATTTTCGATTTACTAATGAAGGTAACTTTTCCCTAATTAGGTATGTGCCCGGTGGGCGATAGGTTTGCCACCTATCGATTTGTGGGACTTAGTGCCTTCGGATAGTAATGGGTGCCCTGATTGTGCCTCTGCCTACCTGTTCGGGGATATGGGCGTGAAGATACTCTTTTAAATTTTTGAAATGAATATAAAAATCTAAAACCGCAATGTATTGTTATAAATCTTTTAATGACCCAAAAAAATATACTATACTTAAATATGCTTTACGCAAATTAAATATTAAGAAAATCTGGAAAGTGGTAAAACTAAAAAAGGAGAACGTATCTTCACGACTATATACCCGAATATATATATATTCGGCATATATATATAACCGGCAGAGGTACAACCATACCGCCTACGACTAGTCAAAAACACTATACCCGTATTCAAGACGTTTACTTGGCAAAGTAATAAAAAACGCTACGCAAAGTACGACATTTAGCTATGCTTTTCTTACGTCAAACTATCCAATTCATGAACAGTATGTGCTTATAGTTCAATATCAATTCTAAGCTTTTTGAATACGGGTGTTAGTCCCACAATATGACAGGTGGCAATCCTATCACAAACCACCCACATATCTAATCCCGGGGAAAGTTGTTTTTATTAGAAATTTGAAAAAAAGAACTACCGACTTCTAGTTTATAAAAATAATAATACACCGTAGCTATTTACAACGTAGGCAGAGAAACTTTGTAATATTCAGCACATTAGACAAACGAGTACTTGAGTGGAAAGAAATAATTTTCTTAATATATACAAATACGCATCACGTTCTTTATCCACGATGGTCTCCTAAACCAATTATTTTATTTTAATCAAAAGGCTGGTAATATAAAAAAAATTGTGTGTGTACTAATGTACACGTGTTAGAAGTTATACTTCTTGGGCGTAATAAGATAAAAATCTTTTTAAAAATTTTATCTTTTGCCTTATTTTACATTTGTAGATAAAATGACACTAACCATAGAAAAAAGGTATTTAAAACATTAAAAGTTTTATTATAATGCATTATTCATTTAAGTAAAGTTTATTTAATATTTAATAAAAACTAAAATGTTATTTATAGCTAACTTCATCATTTCGGTTTTTCGTGACGGTGTGCGCGCGCATCGTAAAAATTTACCCTCATCATTTTTTCCTAACGCGCCCAAAGGAGTTTAACTTCAAAAGCTCGATGTATTGGTACTACATGAATATATAAAAAACCTAATAGACCGTGTACTTATTTGTGATTCTTAAAAGTAATGGAATAGAACCATTTTTGAAGAGATTTATCATTGGTTATGTAAAATAGAAAAAATATCGTAGTCTGTAGTATCGGACTATCCTAAACCCTGCTTAGCACGCATCAAGGCAATGTAGTGTTTGGTATTATAAGCATTAACAACTGACTAAAGAATTAGTTTAGATTTCTACTGTCAATAGCTAATGAGACTTAAAAAAATAAGCAGCCAATATTGATTAATAGAAAAGTCGTGGTTTTCCATCACGATAAAGCGCAACTACACATCTGTAGACACTCATCAAAAATTAAGAGACTTTGAGTGGCAACTCTTAATAAATCTGCCGTATGTTCCTAATATAACAAATTCGGATTTCTATCCGTCTTGGTATTTTCAGAATTATTGGTCTAACAAGAATGTTACAAAATTAAATAATATTAATAAATATAATATTAATAAACTTTAATTAACATATAATAATTAATTAATATGATTAATGTCAAAACTACATGTCCCGGTTTTTATATTAGAAGTCTCAAAATTTCTCGACATCAGAATCATGTAACGATCCATCGACATCGACGACCATCGGCCTTCCTTGCCAGGCAGCTCGTAAATGGCGAGCAAAGGCTCACCGTCACTAACACCGTGAGTTCTGACTAGGTGGTAGAGTTTAGCAGCGACTCGCCCGGATTGGTACCACCGCCTTACCTATTCCTGCTGCCATAACGTCATGACGTGTACCGGTTCGGAGGGTAAGGTAGCCGGTAAACTTACTTTTGCTCGAGGCCTAACATCCCGGCCCCAGGTTGGCAACGCACCATTACCACCTTTGGTGTCTCTAGGCGGCGTGAATTTCTTACCATCAGGAAATCCGTCTGCTTGTTTGCCTTCCAATATAGTAAAAACAATGTTCACAGATAAAAAATACAAAAGTAAAGCTAATTTAAAACCTAAAAAGATTTAGAGACCCTACTTTTTTCAGTACCTATATTTCAAAAGGCATCTTTTTAACTTATTTTTAAAAGTATTCATTGAGTCACTTTTTATGAAATTACGTTAGTTGTTATGTACTTGTATTAATTGAAATATAGTTTTATATGTTCAAAATAAGAAAAACTTTCCCCAACCTTATATTTCACACGTGAGTAAATTTTTTCTCAAACTAGTAGTTTGTTTATGTTTATGTAAAACTTTGTTTCACTTATGAAAAATAAAAAGAAAAGCTAGTTCAAAAGCATCAAAAAGAAAAGCTTCAAAAATTATACCCAACGTATTTTTATAACCAAAACCACTAACTAATCCGAACTAAATTACCGTTTATCTTAGAATAATGAATATGTCACTTATCGACTTCTTGCAATAAGCTGACGATGTATGAAATATGAAGAGACTTTCCCCAACATAATATTTCACACCTCAATTAATTTTGCAAACAATGTATGTAAAACTGAGCATGTAACTAAGTGACGCGTTTTGAATTAATTAATATCAGGATCAGTACAGATACACTTCGTTGGACACAATAATCACTAAAGGAAATTTACACTAAAATAGACACATATAAAATACTAGCTGTTGCCCGCGGCGTTGCCCACGTGGTCCAACAGGAACATTGTTTCGAAGTAAAAACTATCCTATGTGTTGTGTCTGTGTCCAAGTTACTCTCTTTGTGTGTGCCAAATTTCATAAAAATCGGTTCAGTAGTTTTTTTTCGTGAAGGAGTAACCAACAAACAAACAGACAAACAAACATTCGCATTTATAATATTTATTAATTAATAGGATATATTATAGGTTTGCGTAAGGAAAGTGTACACTAGTATAAGTACCCGTTTCAACCCAATTTATGACCCCGCGTATTTTTATGTTACTAGCTAACCCGGCAGACTCACTC